>UESW01004877.1:274948-436264 GCA_900491605.1 Calamus simplicifolius
GGTCTACTTGCCTGTTAAATAGAGAAGGGATCCGATAATACCTCGATAGTACTTCTGATCAACCTTCTTACCTTCTTCGTCTTTGTCTAGCTTGCATGAAGGACTCATTGGTGTTCCAAGGGGTTTCATTGTTTCCATACCAAACTTTTTGAGTAGTTCTCTTGTGTACTTGGTTTGGTTGATAAAATTCCCTCCTTGCATTGTTTGATCTGGAGTCCAAGGAAGAAGTTGAGTTCTCCCATCATGCTCATCTCGAATTCTCCCTGCATTAACTTTGCAAATTCTTGACAAAGAGATTCGTTAGTAGCACCAAAAATAATGTCATCTACGTATATTTGTACTACTAGTAAATCTTTACTTTTTCTTTTTAAAAACAAAGTTTTATCAACATTTCCTCTTGTAAAATCATTTTCTATTAAGAATTTACTTAACCTATCATACCAAGCTCTAGGTGCTTGTTTCAAACCATATAAAGCTTTGTGCAATTTAAAAACGTGATTTGAAAACTCGTGATCTTCAAAACCTGGTGGTTGTTCTACATAGACTTCTTCATTAATAAGTCCATTTAAAAATGCGCTTTTTACATCCATTTGAAATAGGTTAATGTTCATATGACATGCAAATGCAAGTAAAAGTCTAATGGCTTCTAGTCTAGCTACAGGTGCAAAGGTTTCATCAAAATCAATACCTTCTTCTTGACTATATCCTTTAGCAACCAATCTAGCTTTGTTTCTAATTACTATGCCATTTTCATCTAACTTATTTCTAAAAACCCATTTAGTTCCTATGATTGAATGGTTTTTAGGTCTTTCCACTAAAGTCCTTATTCCTTGAGATGGATCACCTATAATCAATTCCTTAGGATGACTATAAGCATATCTCCAATCTCTTGGAAGATCTACATCATTATGATCATTATTAACATCATCCCTTATGTGAATCATTATCTTTAGCTTCTTGTTCATGATCAGAAGATACTTCAATATTAAGTTTTTCAAGATCTTTTTCAATTATGTTTGTATCTTCCTCATCATCAATCTTTTCAGATCTAGTTGCTAAAGATTCATCGAAAAACTACATGAATAGATTCTTCAACTACTAAGGTTTTCTTGTTAAAGATTCTATATGCCTTACTAGTTGTTGAATATCCTAGAAAAATTCCTTCATCAGATTTAGCATCAAATTTTCCTAAGTTGTTTTTACCATTATTATGAATGAAACATTTACATCCAAATGCATGAAAGTATTTTATATTTGGTTTTCTTTCATTCCATAATTCATAAGGTGTTTTCTTTAATATTGGTCTTATTAAAGCTCTGTTTAAGATGTAACATGCTGTGTTAATAGCTTCCGCCCAAAAGTACTTTGGTAAGTTGCTTTCACATAGCATGGTACGGGCCATGTCTTCTAAAGTTCTATTTTTTCTTCAACTACACCGTTTTGTTGTGGAGTCCTAGGGGCTGAAATTATGATTAATTCCATTTTCAGTGCAGAAATTTTCAAATAAGTGATTTTCAAATTCTGTTCCATGATCACTTCTTAGAGATACTATAGTAGTGTTTTTCTCATTTGTGACTTTCTTGAAGAATTTCAGGAACATCGAGAAAGTCTCATCTTTGTGAGCTAAAAACATTACCCAAGTATATCTAGAATAATCATCTACAATCACTAGACCATATTTCTTTCCTCCTAGACTTGTGGTTCTAGTTGGTCCAAAAGATCCATGTGAAGTAGCTCTAGTCCCCTAGAAGTTGAAACAATATTTTTAGATTTAAATGAACTTCTAGTTTGTTTTCCAAATTGACATGCATCACATATTTTATTATTTTCAAAATCTAATTTAGGTAAACCTTTACTAAATCCATTTTAATTAGTTTTGAAATAAGGTGTGTGCTTGCATGACCTAATCTACGATGCCACAACCAACTAATATCATTAATGTTAGCATTATCAGCAATTAGGCAATGACTACTCTTAGAAGTTTTGTCTGTGTCAACTAAGTATATATTGCCAAATCTATAACCAGTAAAAACAATGCTATCATCAATAGAATTAGTTACAGTGCATAAAGAAGATTTAAAAGAAACATTAAAGTTTTTATCACATAATTGACTTATGCTAATTAGATTATGCTTCAAACCATTAACATAAAGTACATTATCAATATATAGATGGAGTTATGCGAACTTTACCAAGGCCCAAGATTTGACCTTTACCGTTATCGCCAAATGTCACAACTCCACCTACATTTTCTTCTAGGGTGATGAATTCCTCTTTGTCACCCGTCATATGTCTTGAGCAGCCGCTATCAAGATACCACTTCTTGTTTGATCTTTTGGCCACAAGACATTCCTGCAATATCATCAAACTTTATGTTAGGTACCCAAGCTTTCTTGGGTCCTTCATGGTTAGTAGCAAAAAATTGTTCCTTTCGGAACCCATATTTTCTTAGCTTTAATATTTAATTTCTTGTTGTTCATTAAGGTTTTACATTCAAGGATTTGTGTCCTTTTTCATTACATTTAAAACAAGTTATATTACTTGGTTGGCTTTTACAAAAATATTCTTTAGTGATTTCTGTTTTCTTAATGTGTTATATCCTAGCCCAGCTTTGTCAAAAACAGCTTTTTGACTATCTAGAATCATGTTTAAGTTTAGTTGAACTTAAAGTAAATTTCTCAACAATGTCTTTATATTTTTTAACATCTTTCTTAAGAGAGTCAATTTCTTTAGCTTGCTGTTCTTTATCTAAAGCTAAAGTTTCTATTGATCTTTTAAATCTTTAGTTGAGTTTTTAGTTTCAGATTTTAATAAATCTTTTTCTTGATTAAATTATCTCTTTCTTTCCTAAGTTCTTCTTTTTCATTAGTTAAGTTTTTAACTTCTAAAGCTAATTCATTTTTACTTTTAGCTAAACTAACGTTATCATTTTTCACAGATTTAAATTTCTTTTTCAACAATTTAAAATCTATCATAAGTTCATTAAAAGCTCAAACATTTCATCAAATGTAAATCATCATTTGAGTTTCAGAACTTACCTCATTGTCATCGTCGTCGTTGTTGGCCATGAAGCAATGTTTGCAACTTCCTTTTGTCTTCTTCTTCGGAAGAAGATCATCAGACCATGTTGCCATGTATGCTTTCTTCTTTTTCTTGAAGGTCTTTTTCAATTGTGGACAATCATATCGATAATGCCCCGGTTTCTTACACTCATAACAGATCAAGGGGTCTTTCTCTTTGTCCTTGTCCTTATCTTCTTTTCTTTTCCTTTTCTCCTTCCATTTTTTTCCAAATTTTCGTTTTTGGAAGGGTTTCTTTTTCCTCAAAAATCTTCTGAACTTCTTGGCCAAGAGAGCAGTTTCATCATTATCTTCATCACTATCATCACTGCTGCTCTCTTCCATTTTTGCAGCCTTTAGGGCAATGGTTTTCTTCTTTTTGTTTCCTCCTCAACATGCTGCCTCATTGTCAATTCGTGGGTCATGAGAGATCCTAGAAGCTCCTCTAAGGGTAGTGCATTGAGGTCTTTGGCTTCTTGGATTGCTGTGACTTTTGCTTCCCACGATCTTGGCAATGACCTGAGTATTTTGCGAACAAGATCAGCATTAGTATAAACTTTTCCTAAACTTTTCAAACCATTCACAATATCGGTGAATCTAGTGAACATGCATGTGATGGTTTCAGTTTGTTCCATTGTGAACAATTCATATTTATGAACCAAAATATTATCTTTGATTCTTTTACTTGGTTTGTTCCTTCATGTGTAACTTCCAACCTATCCCATATTTCTTTAGCGGAATTACAAGTAGAGATGCGGTTGAATTCATTTGAGTCTAAGGAACAATATAAGATATTAATGGCTTTGGCATTAAGTTGAGCCATTCTCCTATCATTATCATTCCAATCCCTTTCGGGCTTTGGAACAATAGTGCCATCAATAAGGTGTGTGGGTGTACTAGGTCCATTTAATATAACACCCCAAAGCTCATAATCAGAAGCTTGAATGAATATCCTCATTCTAGCTTTCCAATAAGAATAGTTTGAGCCATTAAAAAGTGGAGGTCTATTCGTAGAATGACCTTCAGCAAAACTAGAACCACTTTGTGTTGCCATAATGACCTTTAGCTCTTGATCGTGAGATCAAACTCTAAATGAGCACTTTGCTCTGATACCAATTGTTGGCCCAGATGGCAACCCAAGAGGGGGGGGGTGAATTGGGTTCTTAAAAATTTAAGCCTTTTAAATAATTTAAATTGAGATGTGCAAGTAAAGGGATCAACTAATAAGCAAAGCACAAACACAAGTATATGAGAGATAGAGAAGAGACAATTAAGCACGGCAAACACAAGATATTTTTATAGTGGTTCGGTGCAATCCAACACCTACGTCCACTCCCAAGACTCACTTGGGTCCACACTATAATCTCTCTAGATTACAGCCGAGTTGTTTTACAAGTTCACAACTCAAACTTGTTGTTTTTCCGGGATCACAACGAACCCAGCCGGTTTTACACGGGCTCACCAGCACCAAAACCCAAACACAAGCTATACCTAGCTTGTACCGAGGTTTAACAACCTCCTCTAGTTTAATCCCTCAGATTAAACTAGACAAACAAATAAAATGAGTTTAATTACAAGCAGCTCCTTTTTGAGCAGATATTTCAAATAGAAATCGAGTTTAGAAAAGCCTGAATATTTAGAGCTTGAGAGCTGGCTTGGCTTCTTTGGTTTCCTTCCTTCAACTCCTCTTGTTGTTGAATCAGGCCTCAGCACCGATTCTTCACAGATTTGAGCTTTGGAGTTGGGTTGAAGCTTTTTCTTCCTTTTTCTTGAATGTGGAAGATCTTTGATTTGCTCTTGAAAGCGTTGGGATCTCCTCTTGAATCTTTTGTAGAATGTAGCTCTGGAGTGCACGAATCTCACTCTTGGATTTCACTCCTTTTGAATCTCTCTTCTTGAGCTAAAAGATTTTTCCAAGAATGCTCTGTTTTTTTCCTCTTTTCAAAAGATATTCTTTTCTCTCTTTTGATTTTCTCTTCTTTTTTTTTTTTTTGTAAAGCACTCCTCTATTTATAGAATCTGCAAAAATATATCCGTTAGAGTCAAGGAAAAATAGCCGTTATTTAAAAATCTAACCGTTGGAGCTGATGTGTCAACTCAAAAATTACCGCCCAGATTCCGGGGAGTCGGCTCGAGTACTGTGCGAGTCGGCTCGAGCAAGCGAATCCAGAACGCACCAAAAAGTGAGTCTCCAGGGGTCGACTCGTGAAAATCTGGGAGTCGACTCGTGACTTTCAGGGGTCGACTCGCGAAAAGCTGGGAGTCGACTCGAGAGGCACTCAAAAATGAGTCTTTCTGCCGTCTGAGTCGAGTCGGCTCGCACAGTCATGAGTCGGCTCGAGAAAGTTCAGGGGTCGACTCGGAAACTCTCGAGTCGGCTCGGGACTGATACAAAAATCAGAAAACATTCTGATTTGCTTTGAAAATCATCCCAACCAACTTTGAAATATAAATATGACTTAGATAATGTTGATTTAACAGTAATGCTCAATTTCAAAGCATTTTCATTAAGTCATTGATCTTTAAAAGATTGGTATAGAAAATCATTTTGAATTCATAAGTATAGCTCACTGAAACATATATTCAATTGATTCAAGAAACTCATTATATTTTTAATAGTTCATAGTTTCCAATTTGAAATTGCTCATAGTAAGAATATTTCATTGATTGACTTATCATGTTCATAGCCTTTTAGAAAGTAAAGCAATGTCTTTTGGAAATCATCAAAATCAATAAGTTGGGGCAATTATGTTTCAATAATTTCTCAACACTTATCTTTTTCAAAAATAAGTTTTGGCAAACCATGTACTAAATCCTTCTTAATTAATTTAGATAGTAAATCCATGCTTGCATGAGCTAGCCTACGATGCCATAACCAACTATTATCAGTTTTATTATTAGTAGCAACTAGGCAATCAATATTTTGATCATGCAAATCATTTAAATTAACAATGTATACATTACCATGCCTATGACCAACAAATTTCATGTTTTCATTAGCAGGATTTTTAACAATGCATGGAGATGATTTAAAAGTTACATTAAATCCTTTGTCACATAGTTGACTAATGCCAAGTAAATTGTGTTTCAGTCCTTTCACAAGCAAAACATTATTAATATAAGCATGAGGTGTGATACCTATTTTTCCAATGCCAATTATTTTTCCTTGGCCATTATCATCGAAAGTAACAGCACCTCTATCTTTTGCTTCCAAAGTAATAAATTGTGATTCATCATCGGTCATGTGTCTTGAGCACCCGCTATCCAAGTACCATTGTCTTTTAATTGCTCAGGTTGCAAGACACACCTGCATACACAATTTTAAATTTTGTTTTTAGGTACCCAAGCTTTCTTGGGTCCTTTGGGGTTAGTCAAGATGGTTCCTTTTGGAACCCATATTTTTCTTATCTTTTGTGTTTGACAAATATAAGCTTTGTGTCCAATTTTTCCACATTTAAAACATGTAATCTTAGTAGAATCATCAGCATGCTCATAAATATTTTTCAAAAATTTTTGTCTTTTAAAAGTATTGTATCCAAGACCAGCTCTATTGTAAACAGCTCTTTGACTATTTAAAATCATTTCTAATTTTTTTGAACTTAGACTAAATCTATCAACAATTGGTTTTAATTTATCCACTTCATTTTTCAAATCTTGGTTTTCCTTTAACAATGATTCATTATCCTTTGAAATTCTTTCTTTTTCAAGAGTAAGATTTTTATTTTATTTTTCAATTCTTTGCTTTTTGAACTTAAATTTGCAAAATCATCAATAAGTTCATAAAATGCACATTGTAATTCATCAAAGGTAAAGTCATCTAAAAAGTTAGAGCTTACCTCATCATTATCAGCCATGAAGCAAACATTTGCAACTTCAGTTTTCTCTTCATCTTCTGAACTTGTTGCTTCACTATCGCTCCAAGTGGCCATCATTGCCTTCTTCTTTATTCTTTTAGATCATTTCTTTAATAGTGGACAATATGGTCTGATGTGTCCAGGTTTCTTGCACTCATAGCATGTAGGAGGTTCACTCTTATCTTTGCTATGGTCTCCTTTGACAAATTATTTTCTTTTTCTAAATTTCTTTCTCTTCATGAACCTTTTAAATTTCCTTGAAATAAGTGCCATTTCATCATCTTTCTCACTGTCACTAGTGGTTTCTTCACTTTCATCTTCTTGAGTTACACTCTTTAAAGCCATAGTCCTTTTCTTCTTTGATTCTTCATCGATATGTTATCGTTGCTGAAGCTCATTGAGTCATCAAAGAACCGACCAACTCTTCAAGTGATAAATTGTTGAGATCTTTTGCTTCTTGAATTGCAGTGACTTTTGCTTCCTATGTCCTAGGTAAAGATCTTAAGATTTTTCTAACAGATCACTGTTAGCATAAGATTTTCCAAGACTTTTCAATCCATTAATAATATCAGTAAATCTTGTAAACATATCAGTAATATTTTTAGCAGGATCCATCTTAAATAATTCATACTTATGAACAAGCATATTTATTTTGGATTCCTTGACTTGATTTGTACCCTCATGGGTGACTTCAAGTCTATCCTAGATTTCCTTAGCAGACATACAAGTAGATATGCGATTAAACTCATTTGCATCAAGAGAGCAATAAAGAACATTCATAGCCTTAGCATTTAATTGAGCTAATTTTTTGTCTTGCTCATTCCATTCAGATTCAGGCTTTGCAATATTAACATTTTCAATCATAATAGTGGGTGTGTGTGGTCCATTAATTATGATTCCCCATAAATCATAATCAAGTGCTTGAATGAAGATTTTCATTCGTGTTTTCCAATATGTGTAATTTGTTCTATTGAACAAAGGTGGTCTATTAGTTGATTATCCTTCAGTCAACATAGAACTCATTGGGATTACTATTGATCTTTGGCTCCAAGCTAATCAAAGCTATAGAAATCAAGAGCACTCTGCTCTGATACCACTTGTTGCCCAGATGTAGCAACCCAAGAGGGGGTGAATTGGGTTATAAAAAAATGATTACTATGCAAGTATGTGCTTAAACCCTAATTTTTATTTGCAGCGATGTAGTAGAGTGCACAGAATGATAATATTAGAGAATCAAACAACCACAAACACACAGAAGTTTATAGTGGTTCGGTGCCAAACTCAGCACCTACATCCACTCCCCAAAACCTATGAGAATTTTACTAATCGTATAACAACGATTATAACCTCTAGCCAGACCAGGCTAACCCTCTTGTTTATACGGCACAAGATAGCCAAAAACCCCTAGCCAAACAAGTCTAGTCCTCTTGTTTCACGGCACAAGGAAGCCAAATCCCCTAGCCAAATCTAGGCTAGTCCTCTTGTTTCAAGGCACAAGGAAGCAAAAATAATCAGGGTTAACACTAACCCTTTTACAAGAACGATCAAGGAATGATAAAGAGAAGCTCCCACAATGAGCAAATATTCAGAGTATACTTTACAATTTTTGAAGCAATAAACTCAGTAATAAATGAACGAGGTCGAAGTAGCTGAAGTCTTGATTGCTTGAAAAGCTTCAAAGATCCAGACAACTTTTTGGAGCAATGAATGAACTTGAATGCACAGCAACAACCACTCAACAATATGCAATATGAGCTTTTTTCTTGGATTTTCTTTCTCTTTAAAAACTCTTTTTTTGAATCATCATGGTGTGCTTCAAATCCCATCTTTTTATAATCATCCAACAAGAAAAGATTCGTTAGATACATTAGGAACAAATGGAAATAAAAACGGAAAGAAAATATAACCGTTATAAATGTTTCCCTTAAGCATTGAATGTTGATCTCCATTTGAGAAAGGAAGAGCACTGCAAAAATTCAAAAATCCAAAAGTTAAGTGTAGCTTAAAATAGCAATAGAGAGAGAGTAAGAGAGGAAAAATAAACTCAAGAACTCAGGCAGTAGTTGGCTGAAAGAATAACTCCAGGCAACTGAAGCAAGAAACCATTCGGCCAAGACTTAAGCAAAAGTCCTCAGCTAGCTAGTCAGCTAGCTCACAAGAGAGGCCACAGTTAAAAAAAGACGTCCAGAGGTAGCTCATTAGTTAGCTAAACAGGTTGCTAGTTAACTCTCCAGTTAACTAACAGCAAAAGCAACGGCCAGGACAAAAAGGTACAGAACACATAGTTAGCTCACCAGCTAACTAAACAATCGATAGTTAGCTTTCCAACTAATTAACAGACAAAACAAAAGAGTCAGGAGAAAGTGTCGTTCATTGCCAATTAGCTCCCCAGCTAACTAAAAAAGATAACCTCTCGGCTGCAGGAATAACAGGAGATGGGGAGTTAGTTCTTCAGTTAGCTAAAAGATAGCCAGTTAGCTCACTAGCTAACTAATTCAAAAATAGTACAGAAACCGCCCAGCTTAGTTAGCTCTCAAGCTAACTAACGAAAAGATAGCTAGCTTCCCAGTTAGCTAACGAAAAGATAGCTAGCTTTCCAGTTAGCTAAGCAGAGAAAGCAAACGGCCAGTGGAGAGAGGGAGTTAGCTAAAGACGTATTCCAGTTAGCTAACAAGCTAGCCAACCAGCTAGCTAAATTTATAGAGCGTCGGCCAAGCACTGTGACAAGCATTTTAGTTAGCTGAAGAACCTTCAGCTAGCTAACAAGCTAGCTAAATAGCTAGCTAAAATACAAGATCGTTCGGCCTAAGCAATGTAAATGATTCCCAGCTTGCTGAAAGTCGTGCCAGTTAGCTAAATGGAATAACAAGCTAGCTAACCAGTTAACTCCCAAGCTAATAAAAATATTCAAATCAAATTAAATGAAGTGCTTTCTTACCAATGAAATTTTGCACGCAGATACTTACTTGCAAGGCAACCGAACTTACCTATATCAAGCTTAGAGTTGCCTATCTATTTGTAATCATCAAAATCAATATGGGGTCAACACAAGGTTTTCTTCTCCATGAGTTGTGAGAGTTTTCATGATGCCTTTGTGCCTTGGGTTGAGAGTGGGGGGACTGAGTTTTCCTTTTGCAAGTCGTCTTCCCCCGGATAGCTGGGGTGATGAAGGTGTCGCTAAGGAGCAACTCATCCTCCAGAGAGAAGTTTCAGAGATCATATGGAGAGCGCACAGGAGGTCCACAGAGATTACATGGAGAACGCACATACGCGCTTCTTGTGTGTCCTTTGTGGTTTGCTACGGGGGTCGTAGGGTAGGAAGTGCACATGTGCCCCCGTAGCATACGCGGACTTTTCCTTCTTCCTCTGGCTGGATGCTTAGCCCCTCCGCACGGGAAATCTTTTGAGGGGGGGATGGTGTGTTGTCTGCTAGTACATTGCCTTTTGACTTTGATGGTGACTAGCAGACTAACATCTGGCCTGGTGTAAGGATCAATAGGTCTTTTGACCTGGTTATGATCCTCCAACATATCCGTCTGAGGGATCAGTGGATGGGTTGCCTTGCTCAATAGGGCTCATCCACTCATTTGATTTCTCTGATATCTTGGGTCGAACGCCGAGATATCATTATTAACTGAAGCTGGTCGTAACAGTCAGGCCGAGCCATTTGTTCGTCTTTATTTCTTGTGCTATGATGCACTTGCAATGCCTCTTTGGAGGTTGTAATCCCTTTCATTGGTAAAGAAATAAAGAAGATTTTATTCTTTCTTCTTTTAGCACATGCTTCTTTTTCGATGTGATTGTGCTTGAGAGTTACTACTCCCATATCATGTTTTTGGGTCATAGCATATTTCGGCAGCGTTCTTGCTACCTTGTTTTGCTAAGACCAATGTTCGGTCCTCAGTGGAGGAAAGCGTTTGTCCCTGTTCGGGTCAGAGGTGGGCCTGGGCAGTCCCGGGGACTCATGCGGCAAGCATGATCCCATTTGTAGAACAAAGCAGGTATTTCTTCGAAAGAGATAGCTCGTATGTCTTTACGATTGAGTAGAAGGAGGTTGCTTACTTCTGCCGAAGTATCATAGGACGTCTTAGTTTCATCAGAGAGTTTGAGAGATTACTCATCTAGACCAGAGCTTTAGATAACTTTTTAAGAGTATGCCATTTGACTTGGCCGAAGTTTCAGATAATCACTCGGTTGTAGCCGAGGCTTTAGAATATCGCTCGGTTGTTGCCGAGGCTTCATAATATCACTCGGTTGTTGCTGAGGATTCAGAATATCGCTCGGTCATTGCCGAGATTTCGGAATGTCGCTCTGTTGTTGCCGAGAATTCGGAATATTGCTTGATTGTTGCCGAGGAGTTTTGATAGTTTACTTGGTCCTTACTGCAACTGTGGATTCAGGTGCAGACAGCCAAAGAGGATGGGGGCTACCTGAGCGATGGAGGGGGTGCCTGAAGCCTGTAAATCGGCTACTCTCAGAGAGGGCGAGCTATGTTGTTCAAGTGTTGGCCACTGATACATTCTTTCCCTGCATTTTTTCGAGGATGCCTGATTCGAGGAAGTCTGGTAGACTTTC
Source organism: Calamus simplicifolius (assembly GCA_900491605.1). Classification (NCBI taxonomy): domain Eukaryota; kingdom Viridiplantae; phylum Streptophyta; class Magnoliopsida; order Arecales; family Arecaceae; genus Calamus; species Calamus simplicifolius. Next base: position 286,437 of record UESW01004877.1, read on the forward strand.
AAGGATATTTACTTCGAAAATGGTTTGGCAGATCGAAGGGAGTCTAGTCCCGAGAAGGGAGCTCCTTGAGTGCCTCAACGTTATTAATGATCTTCTTCGACGAGGGGCGGGACTCTTCGTTTCCTGCGAGCACCCACTGAGGTGGTGACGCATGGCGATTTTCCATAGGCTGAGATTAATGGCTCGAATGATCGAAATATTCACCAGGAGTGGTTTAAATACGGATGAGAAGGATGCCACTGTTAGTCATCTCTTCAGCTGATCTCCCAAGAATTCCTGGGTTCTGAGATGGCGTCTGGAGGTGAGGGGCGATTAACTGTGGCGCCGAGCAGTGGCGCTAATGGCCGTGAGGGGTCCTAGGGGAGCCGAGTTATGATAACCATCGACGGGGAGGCCCTGGCGTCAATGTTCGCAGATCACGAGCGGCTTCAGTAGGCGGCCGAACAATATCTTGCCGTTTCTATGAGGGAAGTCGAGCTCCTTCGTCGTGCCAACAACCGGCTAGAGGGGGAAGTAGCATCCCTTCGACGAAAGGTCGCTGAGTCAGCTCGGCGTGGGGAGGGTTCGGCAGCTCCCAGAGAAGATGATAAGGCCCAGTGAGGGCTCATGTATCTTTTCTTTCTTTTTTGCCCTTTTTGTGATGAATGAAAAAGAGGATTTTTGCAACTTTCGTGTCCGCTGTTATCTCCAAATGTTTGTTATTATCACTCGACCTTGGCCGAGATTTTTGATAAGTGACGCTCTTCGGCTCTGGCCGAGGCTTTTAATAAGTAGTGCACTTCAGTTTTGGCCGAGGCTTTTATTCTTTGGTACTGGCCAGGGCTTGTAAGCTGCCCGAACCTTGGACAAAGTTTCTCCATCATTCAGTCCGGTCAGGGCTGATATCCTGCCCGAATTTGAATGACATTTTGGAGACCATTTGGTCTGGCCAGGGCTTGCTCGAATCCGAACGAAGTTTTGGGGACTGCTTGATCCGGCCGGGGCTTGTAAGCTGCCCGAAATCAAACAATGTTTTTTTGACGTTTGGTTCGACCGGGGCTTGTAAGCTGCCCGAATCTGAATGAGGTATCTTTGACGTTTGGTTCGGCCAGGGCTTGTAAGCTGCTCGAATCCGAACGAAGTATCTTTGATGTTTGGTTCGGCCAGGGCTTATAAGCTGCCCGAATCCGAACGAAGTATCTTTGACATTTGGTTCGGCCGGGGCTTGTAAGCTGCCCAAATCTGAACGAGGTATCTTTGACGTTTGGTTCGGCCGGGGCTTGTAAGCTGCTGAATCCAAACAAGGTATCTTTGACGTTTGGTTCGGCCGGGGCTTGTAAGCTGCCCGAATCCGAACGAAGGCTTTTGATATTTTACTTGGCCCTACCAAGGTACGAAGATTCAACTCAAGGCTCGGCCCTGCTGAGGTACGGAGATTTAGCTCAAAAACTCGGCCCTACCGAGGTACGGAGATTTGATTCAAGGCTCGGCCCTGCCGAGGTTCAGAGATTTGATTCGAGGCTCGGCCCTGCCGAGGTTCGAAGATTTGGCTTGAGAAATAGCTCGGTTGTGCCGAGAATGGATGCGTAAACGACATCTGTTTTCTATTACGACCTTTCAAAAAAATGACTATAGCGGTCGTGCCGCGGATAATAGAAACAAGACGCTAAAGCTATAAATGGGGTAAGTCTATAGAGAGCGTACTCTATTGGTGATATATGCGGAGGTTATCCGAACTCCACGTCCGGGAACAAATTTTTCGTCCAAATCCTGGAGCTTGTAGGTGCCGGGTCCGACGACTTCTGCCACTTGATAAGGGCCTTCCTAATTTGGCGACATCTTTCCTTGTTCTAGTGGCTTGGAGATGGATGCTTTTCGGAGGACAAGATCACCAGGCGAGAAGGATTTTCCTTTGACTCTGGAGGCGTGGTAACGAGCCACTCTTACTGATATGCAGCTACTCTGATTCGAGCTCTCTCTCTGATCTCTTCCACCATGTCGAGATTGATGCGAAGTTGCTCATCATTAGCTTCCTCTGTGTAGCTCTCCACTCGCGGAGAAGGGAGTCCTACCTCCATAGTGATGACGGCTTCCATGCCAAAGGCCATCCGAAACAGGGTCTCATCGGTGGGGATTCTCGGGTAGTACGGTAGGCCCATAGGACGTGATGAAGTTCGTCCGCCCATCTGCCTCGGGCTCTGGCGAGCCAAACTTTGATCCCTTGAAGCAGGGTCCGATTAGTTACTTTGGCTTCTCCATTGGCTTGTGGATGCCCCACCGATGTAAGGCGGTGGCAAATCCCATGTTCCTCACAGAAACCTTGGAACTTTGGGTTATCAAACTGCCTGCCATTGTCAGTGATAATTATATGCGGAAGGCCGAAGCGGCAGATAATGGATCTTCACACAAAGTCCCTGACTCGAGCTTTGGTTATTTGGGCAACTACCTCAGCCTCCACCCACTTGGTGAAGTAGTCGATGGCGACAAATAAAAATTTTCTCTGTCCAGTGGCAAGGGGGAAAGGGCCAAGAATATCCATCCCCACTTAGCAAAGGGCCACGCGGAGGAAATATGGACTAAACTGGCGAAGGGGAGCCTTTGGATGTTGGAGTGTCTCTGATATGAGTCACAAGCTCAGACGAGATCATCAGCATCCTTTTGCATAGTGGGCCAATAGTACCCCTGGCGCAGCACCTTGTGGCATAGAGATCGACTCCCCAGATGGTTACCGTAAATTCCTTCATGTACCTCCCGAAGAGCATAATCAGCTTTAGATGGGCGAAGGCACTTAAGCAGTGGCATGGAAAAGGATCGCTTATAGAGCTGGTCGTCGACCAACACATAGTGGGCAGCTTGCAATTTTAGCTTTCTTGCCTCCTTACGGTCGGCTGGGAGCGACCCTTCTTTGAGATACCTCGAGATGGGGTCGAACCAGGATGGCTCAGCCTCAATCTTCATCACTCGGTGCGCCTCCGCGATGCTAGGCTTTTCCATGATTTCCAAAGGAAACTTTCATTCGGGACTCATCGATTCCGCAGTTGCTAGTCAGGATAATAGATCGGCACGGGCATTCTCGGATCTGGGGATCTGGATAACTTCAAATTTAGAGAAGTAGGAAAGCAAGTCTCGCACCTGCTGGAGATACAGAATCATGTTTGGCTCCTGGGCCTCAAACTCGCCCCGCACGTGACCAGCCACCAATTGAGAGTTGATGAAGGCATTTAACCTCTTCACTTTGAGGTCATGGGCGATTCGAAGTCCAGCGAGCAGAGCTTCATACTCAGCCTCGTTATTGGAGGCTGGGAAGGAGAAGCAAACACCATACTCGAAGGTAGCCCCTTCTGGGCTGGTGAGGATTAGGCCAGCGCATGAGCCACCGGCATTGGACGATCCGTCAACATGGAGCAGCCATAGGGCGTCAGATTTCAGTTGCTCGGGGAAGCCTAGAGTGGAACCATCCTCCGGGATAGTACATTCAAGGAGGAAGTCAGCTAGAACCTGGGCCTTGATGGCCGGGCGAGGCTGGTACTGGATGTCATGCTCGCTTAGCTCGACGGTCCATTTAGCCATCCTTCCTGATGTCTCCAGGCGATGAACCACTGCCTTGATGGGTTGGTCGGTGAGGATTGTCACAGAATGCACCTGGATATATGGTCATAGCCTCTGAACTGATGTTACCAAAGCCAACACCAGCTTCTCGATCCGAGTGTACCTTGTCTCGGCGTCCTAGAATAGTTTGCTGACATAGTAGATCGGCTTTTGGGTCTTTTTCTCTTCTTTGACCAAAACCGAGCCAATTACGCCTTCTGAAATCGCCAAGTACAGGAATAGTACCTCTCCCGAGTTGGGGCTGCTGAGGAGGGGTGGCAAGCCAAGATACCTCTTGAGGTCCTCGAATGATTTCTGGCACTCGGGAGTCCATCGAAGAGTTTTAAAGAAGGGAAGGTACTTTTCAGCCGATCGAGCTACGAAGCGGTTGAGGGCCGCGATTCTTCCCATCATGCACTGGACCTCTTTGATAGATGTTGGGGGTGTCATTTGCTAAAGGGCTTGAATCTTCTGTGGGTTGGCTTCAATGCCTCGCTGAGAAACCATGAAGCCCAGAAACTTCCCAGAATTGACACCGAAGGCACACTTAGTCGGGTTGAGCTTCATCCGATATTTTCGGAGTGTCACGAAGCTCTCAGAGAGGTCCTCAATGTGCTGGGAAGCTTCTTTGCTCTTGACCAGCATGTCGTCGACATATACCTCCATGTTTCGGCCGATTTGCTCCTTGAAGACCTTGTTGACCAGCCTTTGGTAAGTTGCACCTGCATTCTTCAGACCAAAAGGCATGACACGGTAGCAATATGCACCCGACCGGTTATGAAGGCAATCTTTTCTTCATCCTCAGGCGCCATTTCGAATTTGATTGTAGCCGGAATAGGCGTCTGTTGGCCCAGATGGCAACCCAAGAGGAGGGGGATGAATTGGGTTCTTAAAAATTTAAGACTTTTTAGATGTTTTAAACAGATTTGCTCAAGATGTGCAAGTGAGTGAAATTAACTAAGAAGCAATGCACAAGCAATTAATAAAGAGAGATAGAGAGAGAGAAATATAGCACGACAAACACAAGATAATTTTATAGTGGTTCGGTGTAACCAACACCTACGTCCACTCCCAAGATTCACTTGGGTCCACACTATAATCTCCTCAGATTACAGTCGAGTTGTTTTCCAAGCTCACAACTCAAACTTGTTGTTTTTCGGGATCACAACGAACCCAGCTGGTTTTACTCGGGCTTACCAGCACAAAACCCTACACTTGTTTTTCATGGGCTCACAACTAACCCAACACAAGCACTCCGGCTTGCAACGAGGTATATCAACCTCCACTGATTCAATCCACTGATTGAATCAGCAATCAATCAAAATATTCAGAGTTTAAGTATTGAACAGCTCCCCTTGAGAAAATATACAAATTAAGTATAAAAGAATAAAAGGTTAGAAACGCCTGATAAGATAGCAGATGGATGTGGCTTCGGCTTTCTTCCTTCTCCTCTCTAACTCCTCTTGAAGTGTCGAATCAGGCCTCAGCAAGATCCTTGACCGTTTGAAAACTTTGGAGTTGAGATGAAGCTTTTTCTCCTTTTTGAATGTAGAAAATCCTTCGATTTGATCTTTGAAAAGCTCTTGGATTTTCTTTTGACTTTTGTGGATTGAAGATCTGGAGCAGACGAAACTTCCTCTTGGATTTCACTCCTTTTGAATCACTCTACTTTGAGCTAGAAGATTTTTCCAATAAGCTCTGTTTTTCTCTCTTTTTGAAAGATATTCTTTTCTCTCTTTTTGATATTCAAATTCATTTTTTGATATGAAAAGAGCTCCTCTATTTATAGATTCTGCAAAATATATCCGTTAGAGACAAGGAAAAAAGCCGTTATTCAAAAATCTTACCGTTGGAGTGACGTGTCATCGTGAGAAAATATCGTCCAGATTTGCTGAAGTCGACTCATGCTTTTCCCGAGTCGGCTCGAGCTCGTCTTACCAAATATAGAAATGTTTATAAAGGTTAGGGGTCGACTCGCCAGAAATAAAGTGTCGACTCCTGATAGTCGGGAGTCGACTCGAGAAAGGCTTGGGGTCGACTCGCGAAGTGCTCAGAAAAACACTCTTCTGGTGTCTGAGCGGAGTCGACTCGCACAGTCAGGGAGTCGGCTCGACAGAATCGGGGTCGACTCGACAATTTCGTGGGTCGACTCGACACAGATGCACATTTCTGTACACTGAGCGGAGTCGACTCTGAAACTCAGGAGTCGACTCCGGAACGTATCAAAAATCAGAAACTTTTCTGATTGACATTAAAATCGTTCCAGATTCATTTTAATTCATTGTTTTGACTTGAATACAATAAAATTGATATTAAGAATTGATTCAAGAACTATTCCAAAAACTCATGATTAAAACATGAATTATAACATTTCTTTTCGAAAGTTTGAATATTGAGCTTAAAGTTTCTTTCAAAATAGATTAGAGTCAAACTTTAACATTCTCATTGATTGTTCAAAATAAATTTGTTGCTCATTTACATAAACTCATTACATCCTTTAATGAACTCAATGGCTTTTAGTAATCATCAAAATCAAAAGGATTGGATCATATAATTTTTCTATAATCTTCCAACAGCGTCCATGAAGGTTAGCATCTGATGTCCTGAAGTAGCATCTACAAGCTGATCGATCCGAGGGAGAGTGAAGCTATCCTTCGGGCAGGCTTTATTGAGGTCGGTGAAGTCGATGCAGATCCGCCATTTGCCATTCGACTTCTTTACCATGACGACATTAGACAACCAGCTCGGATAGTTTATCTCCCGAATGAAGTTTGCCTTAACAAGTTTGTCGACTTCTTCCTCAATCGCCTTCTGCCGCTCAGGTGCGAAGCTCCTCTTCTTCTGCTTTATGGGCCGGGACATCTCATCTACATTAAGGCAATGGACGAGGATGTCCGGGCTGATTCCCGGCATATCGAAAGTAGACCAGGCGAAGACATCAGCATTCCTTCGGAGAAAGTCGATCAGCTCCGTCCGAGGTTTCCCTTTTAGTAGTGATCCGATCTTTATAGTTCGGTCTGGCCGGGCTTCGTTCAATGGCACCTCCTCCAGCTCTTCAGCTGATTCTCCCCGTTGCTCGACAAAATCTTCCCGAGCGTCCAGTCCATCAACTCGGGCAATTTGAATTGCAGGCTGGTGATGAAACACTGCCGAGCTATAGCTTGGTTTCCTCGGACTACTCCCACTCCCATATGGTAGGGAACTTCATTGCTAGGTGCGGGATGGAGACAGCGGCTCTAAGGGACATCAGGCCGGGTCTCCCAAAAATTGCATTGTAGGGCGACCGAAGCTTGGTCACCATAAAATCTGTGTGGACCGTGGCAACGGAAGGCCAAGCCCCCGTGCGGACCATCAAGGTCACGACCCCCTCGGGGGTGATTACATCGCCGGTGAACCCCATTAGGGTGGAGTCCACGGCTCGGAGATTCTTCATAAGCAGTTTCATCTTCAGAAACACATTGAGATACAAAATATTGACAGAGCTCCCACTGTCAACAAGGATTTGATCTACATCATAGTTGTTCAGATTAAGGGATACAACCAACGCATCATCATGTGGGAACTGTATTTTTCGAAGGTCGCTGTCGGAGAAGGAGAGCTCATTTGTTCGTGCTTTCTTCGGTGCCGAACCTTCTTCATCGTTCCACCCGCTCGACGGACTGCTAACTGCTTTGATCACATTAATGTGACCAGCGAACGAAGGATTCGGAGGAGGAGGTTGCTGAGGCTCAGGTTAACGATCACCCCCATTTCTTGGCTTGAGTGCTCTCCTAAATTGGTCCAGCCTACCCTGCTGGATGAGCCTTTCGATCTCGTTCTTTAGCTGCCAGCACTCCTCAGTATCGTGGCCATGATCCCGATGGTAGCGGTAGTATTTGGTGGGATCTCTCCGGGCAGCATTCCCTCGGAGAGGAGGTGGTCGGGGGAGTTGGTGCTATATGCCATGAGGATTTCCGCCCTTGAGGCAGTGAGCGGAGTGAAACAGTTGAACCTCCTTGGCGGGCTCCGGGTGCGGTTCCTCGGCGGGGGCGGAGGAACCCTTTGGCGGCGAGGCAGACTTGGCTAGCGGGCAAAATCGGTGCTTGTCCGAGCCCTTGGGCTCCTTTTTCCTTGTCAACTCGGTGCGGGCTGCTCTCCACAATTCTTCGACTCTGGCATATTTGTCTACCAGAGCCATCATGTTAGAGAGTTCTAAGGGTAGCTAACCTCCAGCGCCAGGTAAAAGTCACTCTTCTTCAATACTCTGCCTGTTAGGATGGACATGGCCACCTCATGATTAAGGTGGTCCACTTCCAACATGGCCGTGTTAAAGCGGTCGAGATATTTTTTCAAGGACTCCCCCTCTCTCTGCTTAACCTCAGAGAGGGAGTCGGATCTCCACTGGTGACGACGGCTGCTGACGAACTGGCTGATGAAGAGGCGACTCAGTTTGTCGAATGAACTAACATAACCTGGTTTCAAAGCATTGAACTAGGTTTGAGCGGATCCCCTGAGGGTGGAGGGGAAGGTGCGACAGAGGATCGCATCTGATGCCCCGTGGAACATCATGATCGATCTGAAACTGCTGAGGTGGTCATCAGGATCGGAGGCCCTATGATAGGGCTCGATGGTGGGCAGCTTGACGTGGGAGGGAATCACTTCCTCCATGATTCCCTTGGAAAAGGGAATGCCTTGCTCTGTCTGATGGTGGAGCGGATGGGCCAGCTTAGCAGCATCTAACTCATGGCGCATCTCCCGGAGTTGCTGGCGGATCTCCTCTGGCACAACAGGAGGGGCCGGACGAGGAGATAAATGAGACGGTGTCGAGTCATGGTGAGAGAACACCGGAGAGAGGGATCGGGCCTGCCTAGATCGGGGAAGATCTTTGCCACGGTTCCCTTGGGGGGCTGGCTTAGCTTCCCTAGGGTGGCAAGGGGGTCTGCAACCCCATGCGGGTCGAAGGAGGAGGTCACCGGATGAGCGGGGGCTGCATTCTCCTCAGGAGGATACGGGGAAGTGCCGTTGGACGGGGGGTTTCGAAATGCCCATAGATTAGGTGGGTCAAAGCCTAGACTTGCTGGACCAGTGAGGCAAACTGGTCCTGGGTCACTGGGGCCACCGGTGGCGATGGAGTCTCAACTGGCGGCGGTGGTGGCGCTACGCTGCTCACCGGATCAGGTCTTTGGGAGGCGACCTAATCTCGGGCTTCGGAGGTAGCCTTTCTTCGGTTGGCCATGGTAGGAGTTCTCTTTCAATCGAGATCCTTGTCTCCTGAATCATAAGTTTATGGGACTTGAGACCCTTCCTCTAGCGCTAATTTGTTGCTGCTAAAATCTGTCCTCCGACTCGGGCGCGATTGGGCTCTGGGATGGGCCCCTCCTGGGCGGACCTGCAAAACAGTCCTCACGCGAGAGGCATTGGGGGTGGCCCTCTGCGGAAGACCCTCCGATGCTCAAGTCAGTGGGGATCGGCAATTAACAAATAAAAGGAGAAGGCTCTCGCTGAAGAGTCTCTCCAAGGGTGGCCTTTCGAGAGCTCTGAGCAGAGCACTAATGGAGGAAAAATAGGGGAAGCCAAGGCAGAGAGAGAGTGTGCCGGTGAGCAAGTGCGCATACCTGAAGAGTCGGCATACTACTCTATTTATAGAGGATCACCTGATTCCCTGGAGGCATCATGGGTCCGAAAGTCGTTAGGTTTTGAATCCAGTTTTTTATGAGGTCAGTAAGATTCGCATCTTGTTGGTTAGAGGATCGACGGCTGGGAGAACTGGTTGATGTCTTCAGATTTGGCGAGTATATAGGCTCCAGGCTCTAGGCCACTCTCACGGGTCCTAGGCCACTCTCATATATGATTTCTGTTTGGAATCTTACAAATTTGAACTCTCTCGCACCAAATTCCGTAGAGGTCCTTGAGTGCTCGGGTCTAGCCGGGGCATAATAATGATTCATCTGACGAGGTACAGTCGGATAGCTCGACTAGGGCCGAGAGGGATGATATAGCTTGGCTGAGGCCGAGGGACGATATAGCTCGGTTGAGGCCGAGGGACGATATAGCTCGGCTGAGGCCGAGAGATGTGATGGGATGATATAGCTCGGCTAAGGCTGAGGGATGATATAGCTCGGCTGAGGCCGAGAGATGTGATGGGACGATATAGCTCGGCTGAGGCCAAGAGACGATATAGCTCGACTGAGGCCGAGGGATGTGATGAGATGATATAGCTCGGCTGAGGCCGAGAGATGTGATCCACGCCTTAGGAATCCTTGGCTCGGTGAGGGGCTAAGGCACCCCGATTTACTGAGGCTGACTTATCTCTAGCGGGTATTGTTCAGCATGTGAGATCAGGGTTGATCCTAGCCCCCTTGCACGATTATTTATGCAATGGCGATTTTACCCCTCAATAGGTTTCAATAGTTGGAATTAAAAAGTTTAAGAATAATTGGCCACAAAAAATATTTTTATAACTATCACCAAGAAAAGAAGAACAGAAGAAGTAAGAATGACAAAAAAGAGCAAAAGCAAGAAACCAATGCTAAAAATATTTGGCAACAATTATTTTGTAATCCCTAAGGTAGTGTTTGTTGAAGGGTAAAATCGCTGTTGCATAAATAATCATGCAAGGGGCTAGGATCAACCCTGACTCCCACGTGCTGAACAATACCCGCTAGAGATAAGTCAGCCTCAGTAAATCGGGGCGCCTTAGCCCCTCACCAATCCAAGGATTCCTAAGGTGCGGATTACATCCCTGTGCCTCAGCCGAGCTATATCATCTCATCACATCTCTCGGCCTCAGCCGAGCTATATCGTCCCTCGGCCTTAGCCGAGCTATATCATCTCATCACATCTCTCGGCCTCAGCCGAGCTATCATCCCTTAGCCTTAGCCGAGCTATATCATCCCTCAGCCTTAGCCGAGCTATATCATCTCATCACATCTCTCGGCCTCAGCCGAGCTATATCATCTCTCGACCTCAGCCGAGCTATATCATCTCTCTCGGCCTCGATCGAGCTATCCGACTGTGCCTCATTAGCCGAGTCATTATTATGCCTCGGCTAGATTTGAGCACTCAAGAACCTCTGCGGAATTCGGTGTGGAAGAGTTTAAATTCGTAAGATTCCAAACAGAAATCATATCTGAGAGTGGCCTAGGACCTGTGAGAGTGGCCTAGAGCCCTAGAGCCTATATACTCGCCAAATCTCGAGACATCAACCAGCTCTCCTAGCCGTCGATCCTCTAACCAACAAGATGCAAATCTTACTGACCTCATAACAAACTGGATTCAAATCCTAACGACTTTTAGACCCACGACGCCCCCAGGGAATCAGGTGATCCTCTATAAATAGAGTCGTCTGCCGACTCCTCAGGTATGCGCACTTGCTCACTGGCACACTCTCCTTCTGCCTTGGCTTCTCCCATTTTTCGCTATTAGCGCTCTGCTCAGAGCTCTCGAAAGGCCACCCTTGGAGAGACTCTTCAGCGAGAGCCTTCTCCTCTTATTTGTTGATTGCCGATCCCCACTGACTTGAGCGTCGGAGGGTCTTCCACGGAGGGCCACCCCCAATGCCTCTCGCGTGAGGACTATTTTGCAGGTCCGCCCAGGAGGGAGCCCGTCCCAAAGCCCGATCGTGCCCGAGTCGGAGGACGAATTTCAGCAGCAACAAATTGGCGCTAGAGGAAGGGCCTCAAGTCCCATAAACTTGTGATTCAGAGACAAGGATCTCGATCTGAAAGAGAACTCCTCACATGGCCAACCGAAGAAAGGCTACCTCCGAAGTCCGGGATCAGGTTGCCTCCCAAAGACCCGATTCGGTGAGCAGCATAGCGCCACTGCCGCTGCCAGTTGAGACTCCATCACCACCGGTGGCTCTAGTGACCCAGGACTAGTTTGCCTCACTAGTCCAGCAGGTCCAAGCCCTGACCCACCTGATCCAGGGGCGTTTCGAAACCCCCGTCCAGCGGCACCTGCCCAGCATCCTCCTGAGGATAATGCAGCCCCCGCTCATCCGGCGATCTCCTCCTCCGGCCCGCATGGGGTTGCAGACCCCCCTCGCCGCCCTAGGGAAGTTGAGCCAGCCCCCAAGGGGGTCGGGGCAAAGATCTTCCCGATCTCAGCGAGCCCGATCCCTCTCTCCGGTGTTCTCTCGCCACGACTCGACACTGTCTCATTTCTCTCCTCATCCGGCCCCTCCTGTTGTGCCTGAGGAGATCCGCTAGCAACTCCGGGAGATGCGCCAGGAGTTAGATGCCGCCAAGCAGGCCCATCCGCTCCACCATCAGACGGAGCAGGGCATTCCCTTTTCCAAGGGAATCATGGAGGAAGTGATTCCCTCCCACGTCAAGCTGCCCGCCATCGAGCCCTATCATGGGGCCTCGATCCCGACGACCACCTCAGCAGCTTCAGATCGATCATGATGTTCCACGGGGCATCAGATGCGATCCTCTGCCACGCCTTCCCCTCCACCCTCAGGGGATCCGCTCGAACCTGGTTCAATGCTTTGAAACCAGGTTCGTTAGTTCGTTCGACGAGCTGAGCCGCCTCTTCATCAGCCAGTTCGTCAGCAGCCGTCGTCCCCGCGGAGATCCGACTCCCTCTCTGAGGTTAAGCAGAGAGAGGGGGAGTCCTTGAAAAAATATCTCGGCCATTTTAACACGGCCATGTTGGAAGTGGACCACCTTAATCATGAGGTGGCCATGTCCGCCCTAGCAGTGGAGTATTGAAGGAGAGTGACTTTTACCTGGCGTTGGAGGTCAGCTACCCTCAGAACCTCTCCGACATGATGGCTCTAGTAGAAAATATGCCAGAGTTGAAGAATTGCGGAGAGCTGCCCGCACCGAGCTGACAAGGAAAAAGGAGCCCAAGGCTTGGACAAGCACCGATCCGCCCGCCAGCCAAGTCCGCCTCGCGCCAAAGGGTTCCTCGCCCCCACCGAGAACCGCATCCGAGCCCGCCAAGAAGGTTCAACCGATTCACTCCGCTCACTGCCCCAAGGGCGGAGATCCTCATGGCAATAGAGCGCCAGCTCCCCCGACCACCTCCTCTCCTAGGGAATGCTGCCCGGAGAGATCCCACCAAATACTGCGCTACCATCGGGATCATGGCCACGACACTGAGGAGTGCTGGCAGCTGAAGAATGAGATCGAAAGGCTCATCCAGCGGGGTAGGCTGAACCAATTCAGGAGAGCACCCGAGCCAAGGAACGGGGCGATCGTCAACCTAAGCCTCAGCAACCTCCTCCTTCGAATCCTCCAGTCGCTGGTCACATTAATGTGATCGAGGCAGTTGGCAGTCCGTCAAGTGGGCAGAACGATGAAGAAGGTTCGCGCCAAAGAAAGCGCGAGCAAATGAGCTCTCCTTCTCCGACAGCGACCTCGGAAAATACAGTTCCTGCATGATGATGCGTTGGTTGTATCCCTTAATCTGAACAACTATGATGTAGATCGAATCCTTATTGATAGTGGAAGCTCCGTCAATATTTTGTATCTCGATGTGTTTCTGAAGATGAAACTGCTTATGGAGAATCTCCGAGCCATGGACTCCACCCTAATGGGGTTCACCGCGATGTGATTACCCCCGAGGGGGTCGTGACCTTGACGGTCCGCGGGGACTTGGCCTTCCGTTGCCACGATCCACACAGATTTTCTGGTGACCAAGCTTCGGTCGCCCTACAATGCAATTTTTGGGAGACCCGCCTGATGTCCCTTAGAGCCGCTGTCTCCATCCCGCACCTAGCAATGAAGTTCCCTACCGGATGGGGAGTGGGAGTAGTTCGAGGAAACCATGTAGCTAGCTCGTCACCAGCCTGCAATCCAAATTGCCCGAGGTTGATGGACTGGACGCTCGGGAAGATTTTGCCGAGCAACGGGGAGAACCAGCTGAAGAGCTGAGGAGGTGTCGCTGAACGAAGCCCGGCCAGACCAAACTATAAAGATCGGGTCGCTGCTAAAAGGGAAACCTCGGACGGAGCTGATCGACTTTCTCCGAAGAATGCTGATGTCTTCGCCTGGTCTGCTTCTGATATGCCGGGAGTCAGCCGGACGTCTTCATCCATCGTCTTAATGTAGATGAGATGTCCCGGCCCATAAAGCAGAAGAAGAGGAGCTTCGCCCCTGAGCGGCAGAAGGCGATTGAGGAAGAATTCGACAAACTTGTTAAGGCAAACTTCATTCGGAGGTAAACTATCCGAGCTGGTTGTCCAATGTCGTCATGATAAAGAAGTCGAATGGAAAATGGTGGATCTGCATCGACTTCACCGACCTCAATAAAGCCTGCCCGAAGGACAGCTTCCCTCTCCCTCGGATCGATCAGCTTGTAGATGCTACTTCAGGGCATCAGATGCTAACCTTCATGGATGCCTATTCCGGCTACAATCAAATCTGAATGGTGCCCGAGGATGAAGAAAAGACCATCTTCATAACTGATCGAGGTACATATTGCTACCGTGTCATGCCTTTTGGTTTGAAGAATGCAGGTGCAACTTACCAAAGGCTGGTCAACAAGGTCTTCAAGGAGCAAATTGGCCAAAACATGGAGGTATATGTCGATGACATGCTGGTCAAAAGCAAAGAAGCTTCCCAGCACATTGAGGACCTCTCTGAGAGCTTCGACGCTCCAAAAATATCGGATGAAGCTCAATCCAACAAAGTGCGCCTTCGATGCCAACTCTGGGAAGTTTCTGGCTTCATGGTTTCTCAGCGAGGCATTGAAGCCAACCCGCAGAAGATTCAAGCCCTTCAGCAAATGACACCCCAACATCTATCAAAGAGGTCCAGCGCCTGACGGGAAGAATCGTGGCCCTCAACCGCTTCGTAGCTCGATCGGCCGAAAAGTGTCTTCCCTTCTTTAAAGCTCTTTGATCTGCCAAGAATTTTCAATGGACTCCCGAGTGCCAGAAATCATTCGAGGACCTCAAGAGGTATCTCGGCTCGCCACCCCTCCTCAGCAGCCCCTACTTGGGAGAGGTGCTATTCCTGTACTTGGCGGTTTCAGAAGGCGCAATTGGTCAGAGAAAAGAAAAAGACCAAAAGCCGATCTACTATGTCAGCAAACTGCTTGGGACGCCGAGACAAGGTACACCCAGATCGAGAAGTTGGTTTTGGCCCTGGTAACATCGGTTCGGAGGCTGCGACCATATTTCTGGTGCATTCTGTGACAGTTCTCACCGATCAACCCATCAAGGCGGTGGTCCATCGCCCGGAGACATCAGGAGAATGGCTAAGTGGGCCATTGAGTTAAGCGAGCATGATATCCGATATCAACCTCGCCCAGCCATCAAAGCGCAAGTACTAGCTGATTTCCTCCTTGAATGCACCATCCCGAAGGATGGCTCCACTCTGGACTCCTCCGAGCATCCGAGATCAAACGCCCTGTGGCTGCTCCACGATGACGGATCCTCCAATGCCAATGGCTCCGGTGCTGGTTTAATCCTTACCAGCCCGGAGGGGGCGACCTTCGAGTATAGCGTTCGCTTCTCCTTCCCAGCCTCCAACAATGAAGCCAAATATGAAGCTCTGCTTGCTGGACTCCGAATCGCCCGATCTGAAAGTGAAGAAGCTGAATGCCTTTACCGACTCTCAGTTGGTAGCCAGTCACGTGCGGGGCGAGTTCAAGGCCCGGGAGCCAAACATGATTCGGTATCTCCAACAGGTGCGGACTTGCTTTCCCACTTCTCTGAATTTGAAGTTATCCAGATCCCCAGATCCGAGAATGCCCGTGCCGATCTATTATCCCGACTGGCAACTGCGGAATCGATGAGTTCCGAACGAAAGTTTCCCCTGAAATCCTGGAAAAGCCTAGCATCGCGGAGGCGGACCGAGTGATGCAGATTGAGGCCGAGCCATCCTGGTTCGACCCCATCTCGAGGTATCTCAAAGAAGGGTCGCTCCAGCCGACCGTAAGGAAGCAAGAAAGCTGAAATTGCAAGCTACCCACTATGTGTTGGTCGACGACCAGCTCTATAAGCGATCCTTTTCCATGCCGTGCTCAAGTGCCTTCGCCCATCTGAAGCTGATTATGCTCTTCGGGAGGTACATGAAGGAATTTGCGGCAACCATCTGGGGAGTCGATCTCTATGCCACAAGGTGCTGCGCCAGGGGTATATTGGCCCACTATGCAAAAGGATGCTGATGATCTCGTCCGAGCTTGTGACTCATGTCAGAGACACTCCAACATCCAGAGGCTCCCCTCCGCCAGTTTAGTCCCTATTTCCTCTGCTTGGCCCTTTGCTAAGTGGGGGATGGATATTCTTGGCCCTTTCCCCCTCGCCACTGGACAGAGAAAATTTTTATTTGTCGCCATCGACTACTTCACCAAGTGGGTGGAGGCTGAGGCAGTTGCCCAAATAACCGAAGCTCGGGCCAGGGACTTTGTGTGGAGATCCATTATCTGCCGCTTCGGCCTTCGCATACAATTATCACTGACAATGGCAGGCAGTTTGATAACCCAAAGTTCCGAGGTTTCTGAGGAACATGGGATCTTCCACCGCCTTATATCGGTGGGGCATCCACAAGCCAATGGAGAAGCCGAAGTAACTAATCGGACCCTGCTTCAAGGGATCAAAGCTCGGCTCACCAGAGCCCGAGGCAGATGGGCGGACGAACTTCATCACGTCCTATGGGCCTACCGCACTACCTAGAGAATCCCCACCGGCGAGACCCCGTTCCGGATGGCCTTTGGCACGAAAGCCGTCATCCCTGTGGAGGTAGGACTCCCTTCTCTATGAGTGGAGAGCTACTCAGAGGAAACTAACGATGAGCAGCTTCGCACCAATCTCGACCTGGTGGAAGAGATCAGAGAGAAAGCTCGAATCAGAGTAGCTGCATACCAGCAAAGAGTGGCTCGTTACCACGCCTCTAGAGTCAAAGGAAAATCCTTCTCGCCCGGAATCTCGTCCTCCGGAAAGCATCCATCTCCAAGCCACTAGAACAAGGAAAGCTGTCGCCAAATTGGAAAGGCCCTTATCAAGTGGTGAAAGTCGTCGGACCCGGCACCTACAAGCTCCAGGATTTGGATGGAAATTTGTTCCCCGGACGTGGAGTTCGGACAACCTCCGCATATATCACCAATAGAGTACGCTCTCTATAGACTTGCCCCATTTACAGCTTTGGCATCTTGTTTCTATTATCCGCGGCATGACCGCTACGGTCATTTTTTGAAAGGTCATAATAGAAAACGGATGTCGTTTACGCATCCATTCTCGGCACAACCGAGCTATTTCCTCAAGCCAAATCTCTGTACCTCGGCTAGGCCGAGCTCTGAGCCAGAGCTACATATCTCGGCTAGGCCAAATTATATTCCGCAAAGGCTCGGTATGGCCGAGCGCTCCCGCGTAGCTGGGAGCCGTGTGATATGCAAAACCTCGTTTGGATTCGGCAGCTTACAAGCCCCGGCTGGATCAAACAGTCTCCAAAACTTCGTTTGGATTCGGGCAGCTTACAAGCCCCGGCCGAACCAAACGTTAAAGATACTTCGTTCGGATTCGAGCAGCTTACAAGCCCCGGCTGAACCAAACATCAAAGATACTTCGTTCGGATTCAGGCAGCTTACAAGCCCCGGCCGAACCAAACGTCAAAGAAACATCATTCGGGTTCGGGCAGCTTACAAGCCCCGGCCAGATCAAACAGTCTCCAAAACTTCATTCGATTCGGGCAGCTTACAAGCCCGGCGAACCAAACATCAAAGAAACATCGTTCGGGTTCGGGCAGCTTACAAGCCCTGGCCGGATCAAACAGTCTCTAAAACATCATTCGGGTTCGGGCAGCTTACAAGCCCCGGCCGAACCAAACGTCAGATACTTCGTTCGGATTCGGGCAGCTTACAAGCCCCGGCCGAACCAAACGTCAAAGAAACATCATTCGGTTCGGGCAGCTTACAAGCCCCGGCCGGATCAAACAGTCTCCAAAACATCGTTCGGGTTTGGGCAGCTTACAAGCCCTGGCCGGACCAAATAGTCCCCAAAACTTCATTCGAATTCGGGCAGCTTACAAGCCCTGGCTGGACCAAATGGTCTCCAAAATGTCATCCAAATTTGGGCAGTTCACAAGCCCCGACCGGACCGAATGATGGAGAAACTTTGTCCAAGGTTCGGATAGCATACAAGCCCCGACCGAAACGAACAATGCGGAAGCTACGATCCAGAGCCGAAGTGCGTCTATTACCTTGGCCGCGCCAAGTGAAACATGGTCTAAAACCTCGATCAAATCGAGTGATTCCTCAGATGTTCTAAGATAACGAAAACACTCATAATACCTCGGCAGAGGCAAACGACCTCCTACTATTCGACAGCAAAGACATGCCATGAGCTATCTTTGTAACATCCTGAAAATCTTGTAATTTATGGCATTTTTCATTTGAAATAAAAGTCAAAGAGTTTCAGTGAAGTGTGGGTGTTGGCCTTTTGATAAATGAAAAGAGAAGAAATTTTGGAGTAAATGAGTATATTCTGAATGTTAATGAGTTTGATTTAAGAAATTGAGAGACTTAAGTTTTAATGGGTTTAAATTACAAGAAAAATCAAGTTTAGTTTGAGTTTTATCCTGAAATGATGTTTTTAGTGGTTGGAGTCGACACTATTTGGAGTGGAGTCGACTCTGGCACGGTTTTAAACTTTCGGCTGCTTTGGAGTCGACACCTGCAGAGAAAACAGAAGGTTAACATTTCTGCTGCAGTGTTGGAGTCGACACCTACTTTTCTGGAGTGACACCTATATTTCTGGAGCCGACACCTATTTCTGTTGGAGCCGACTCCAAGACTATAGGTTTTTCTGAGTTAAATCTTGAGAATTCATATTTATTCCGTTTCAAGTCCGATTTGGATGCCGTTGAACCGTTGGATTTCTAAAATCGAGTTCTTCTAGAAAGTATTTTCTTGGAAATGTTACATAAAAGTATCGATTTAAGTAAATAATAATAATCTGGGCTATAAATTGATTAAAAAATGCTATGTCAGGGGCAAAATGGAAAAGGTTCTGATGTTAATTGCTAATTGTGTTAAGGGCAACTTGGGAGGTTATAAGTGAGCCACGTGTTTTCTAAAAAGCATGCGTTAAGAGTGTTTGAAGGAAAAAGAGGAATTTGGCATGCCTTAACCCTTAAGTTTCCCATGACTTGGTCCCTAAGTCATTAGAGAAAAAGGGAAAAATGTGGGTTCAGCCAGAGAAAAGTTGGGGCTTGCGCTCGACTCCAAGTAAGCTATAGCTTCCCTAGATCTTGCATGACTTTAGATTTTTTTAGATTATTGTATTTGAGGTAATAGTAGAAGAAATCTTGAGTAGACATGTATGCATGCATGGTTCATGGGAAAACCTCGTGTGGAGGTAATCCTAATAGCTATCGGTAGTTGACGTAGGTCAAGAGGGTTATTCTACCAGAGTTGAGTACAGTCGAGGAGTAACCTACTAAGCTCATCTAGCAGAGAAGCTAACCTCTTAAGCCCTCTGATCACTCATCAAATCCCCCCATCCTACAACATACTGTTAATCAGTGCATGAGCATTGCGAGCACAGGTACGCTCCATGCTTTAGCAATGAGCTCAGTGGAGCTGACTATATCTAGCTTTCCAGGGTTTTTGCAACTGACGGGTAATGCTATTTGTTCAGTCACGCGACACCTCGACTCAGAGGCATGTCACCCAGTGGGCCAAATAGATCCCGACTTGAGATGCCAGTGGGCAAGCCCGCCTCATATCTTCATATTGTAATGCATGAATTTTTATCTTAATGAGTTATGTTTCAGTGAAAAGTTATTATAGAGTATTTTAGTACTGATATGTTATTTAAAGAATAAGCTACATTTTATTTATCTGATATCATGTTAAAAATGTACTTTGAGTTGTACAAGCTAAATAGTATCAGCATACGATTGAAAATAAGAGGTTATGGTTATCTATTTCTCTATAGTTAGATGGTTATCCAGTCACTGGGACTTAGGTCTCATCCCTCTATGATTTAATATTCTTTCAGATCAGTGAGTATTTCTGCCAGGATCACAAGATAAGCAGGACAAAATCCTTAGCTGGTGAAGCTTGCTTGGATACAAGGGTGTATAGATGTTAGCCTTGTATATTGAGACAGTGTGGATTGAAATTTGTATATTGTATATGTGTATGTGTATAGTAAGATGTAATGATGTTTTAGACCCTTTTTGGATATGAATATGAGAATTATGTTTTGGAGAAATTATGAGCCTGATGTGCGCACTTATGATTTTGATGTCGATTGTGAATGTGATCTTGTAAACTGCCTGAGGAATGTCATAAAAATATTATCTGAGCAGGTTGATGCTTAGTGTTGATTGAGTGATTTGTGTATATAATTGAGATGAAAATGAAAAGTTTTTAATAGGATGTGTTTTCGTGTGTCTGTCACTTATGATAATTAGTTGGGGTTCTCTAGCTCTTTATGGAGTGCTACATAAAGACTAGTAAAACTCTATCCGATTACCACAAGTGTGCAGGTGTGCTGTCGGTGGCCCCAGAGAGGAGGGGGAGCTAACAATCTTTCTCCGTAAAAACACCTGCTTCGTTCTGCAAACAAGATCATGCTTACCTATGAGTCCACAGGACCGCCTAGGCCTCTTTTTGACTCAAGCATAGATATACGCTTTCTCCGCTGAGGACCAGACATTGATCTTAGCAAGAACAAATAGCAATAGTGCTGCCAAAGTATGCTATGACACACAAGCGTAATATGGGAGTAACAACTCTCAGCATAAAAGAAGCAGGTGCTAAAGGAAGAAAGAATGAAACTTTCTTTATTTCCTCATCAAATGAAAAGTTACCTCCTAAGAGGAGTTACAAGTGCATCAAAGCACAGGAAATAAAAGACGAGTAAATAGCTCAACCGAACTGCTTCAGTAGTTTCGGTTGATAATGATGTCTGACCCAAGAAATCAGACAAACCAGCCAGCTCACCCTGATAGATAACAGGGCCGGCCTCCCATGGGTCCTCTAGATGAATTAAGAGATCCAAAAAGAGACACAAACCAGTGGATACCGAGGCCGAGGAAGCTTCCCCCTGGGTGGAATCTGGGCTGTAGGTCGCTGCCCGATTGAGAGAGACATGGGACCATCAGCCCTGCACTGCTCTCAACTCCCTCTTCACATGGCGGAAGATTCCCCATACGGAGGGGCTAGGCATCCGCCAGAGGAAGAACGAAAAGTCCGCATGCTACGGGGGTACATGTGCACTTCCTACCCTGTGACCCCCGTAGCAAACCACAAAGGATACACAGGAAGCGCATATGTGCACTCTCCATGTGATCTCTGCGGACCTCCTGTGCGCTCTCCATATGATCTCCGAAACTCCTCTCTGGAGATGAGTTGCTCTTCAGCGACTCCTTCATCACCCCAGCTATCCGGGGGAAGACGACTTGCAAAAGGAAAACTCAGTCCCCCCACTCTCAGCCAAGGGACACAGGCATCATGAAAACTCTCACAACTCACGGAGAAGAAAACCTTGGAAGATGGCCTAAAACGGCCCTCTCCTCCCGTTTTATAGGCAAACGGACCGGGAGCAGCTATTAAAGCAGAAAGCCCCGAAATTCAAAACGCCCTACCCACACGGCCACGTGGCCTCCGAAGATGAAAAGAGCGCTCTTCAATGCACGCCAAACGCATCGCCCGAGCTATGACGCACGCCAAAAGATTTTCCCCTGATCTTGAATCGAGAGCCTTAAATGCAGGGGATCGCCCGCTGATCCTTGAGATACGGGCAGGCCTAGGAAATCGCCCAGCGAAAATGATGCCCTCCAATGGCAAGTCAGCGTTTATGTTGTACCTTGGAAAAGATCGATGGGATAAATGACCCCAGAAAATACCGAGGCAACCTTTTGCAGGTTACAGGGCCGTATTATCCATTTCGGCAAAAAGAAGGTCAGTTCGCCTTGGAAAAGACAAGACGCTGGCAGAATAATAAAAAGGCGCAGAAGCCAAGTACTCCTCAATAAAGGCACCTCGATATCCCCCGCTCCGGCCCAACTGCCCGTTATGTCTCGCATAAACTGAGACATTGCCCTATGCTCCCGCTTAAGGCCAAAACTGCCTCTATACATCGGAATAAACCGAAGTATCTCTTCAGTACAGCATGATTGAACGTTATCTTTCGCTTCGATCCGGACTGAGATAGCTACCGACGCCTCAGTGATAACGAAGCACTCTTTATACTTCGGCCAAACCGTGCGGTACATTGCACCCCGGCTGGAACTTGTGAAGTTCCCTTTGCCTCGCCAAAGCATGAACACTATATCTCGAGTCTTGCCGAGATCGCCAGGGATTCCCCCAAGAGGGTGTTTTGTTTATAAGACTCACGCGATGAAAACAAGCATTTCAAAGATGACAGCAAATGCGGAAGTTGCAGAAATTCTTCTTTCATAAAAGGGAAAAACAAAGAGAAAGATACATTAGCCCTCACAGGGGCTTATCACTCCCTCTGGACACCATTGAGCTCTCCCCCCACCGCAGAGCCGGCACACCCACCTGTTGCTGAAGGGACGCCACCTGCCTCTCCAGCCGGCTGTTGGCTTCGTGGAGGAGCTCAATCTCCCGGTGGAAACGGCCAGATATCGCTCGGCTGTCCTCCGGATTTGCTCGCGATCTGCGAATAGTGAGGCCAAGACCTCCCGTCGATAGTTATCATGGTACGGCCCCAGTGGAGCCCCCACTGCCGCCAATGCCACTACTTGGGGTTCCAGTAGACCTCCCTTCACCTCCGGAAGCCATCCTGCTGTCGCAAGCTTGGATAGGCCAACAAAGATCGGTAGAGAAGATGTTTAACAATGGCGTACCCCCCACCAGTATTTAAACTGCTTCTGGCGAGCATTTCGATCGCCCAGGCCATTGATTCCAATTCTTGGAAATCCACCACGCGTCATCTCAATCAGCGCCCGGGGAAGCGAAGAGTCCCGCCCCTCTCGAAGGGATTTATTAACAACACCACAGCGCTCGGGATGCGCCCCCTTTTTCCAGGGCCAAACTCCCTCCAAAAGCGCACCCGCTTCCTCGTCTTGGACAGGCCGAATTACCGACCACGAACTTGACCAGGATATTGTGGTAATTTTGGCCATGTCAGGTCGAGCCATCCTACACCGCTGCCGAACCATTTTATACCTCGGCCTCGACCAGATATTTGCTTAGTCCGGGCCAAACCGCCCAAGATAGCGAATGAGTCATAATTCATTCGCAGCCAGAAGAAAACTTGGGATAAAAGATCAGCCAAAAGAGGCGATTAAGCAGATGAGACAAAAGACCCATCCATTGAAAATTTTAACCAAATTACATGTCTGAAAAACAAAAGCACACAAATGGTCCTCAAGGATCAGGAGCTGGATCAGTTCCAGCAGTGTCCTCAACAACACCCGGAGAGGCTCGCTCGTTTCGCCCACTTCTAAAGTCGCCGTTCCTTCGACGGCAGGCTTGAAGTGTCCCTCGAAAGCTGTAGCCTCACTTGAACCCAAGATAGCGTCCAGATCGATGTCTGAGACATCTTCGTACTCGGTTTCTTCAGCCCCTGGGGTGTAGGCCTCGGAGGGTTCGACATCCAGAAAAGAGAGGTCCCACTCCGGATACTCCCGGGATATTTTAGTTCAGGTCTCCTCCTCGCCGAGCTGGAAAGCCTCGGCATAAGTTGCATCTTGTTCGCCCGAAGTATGGCGAGATGCCTCTCAACCTCAGCGACTTGACCCCGAAGCGAGGTGACTCGCTCTTCAGCCTCAGTAAACTGCCTTTCGAGCTCCGAGCTCCTCCGATGGCTCGACACTAGTTCTTCTTGTAGGCTTTCTAATTGACCTCGACCCTCGAGCCTCGCCTTCTCCATCTGCCAACGTGGAGTTAGTCAATGCAACAGTGAGCCGACGAGAAAATTAAAAAGATGGGCTATACCTCCTCCTCTCGTCGAGATAATCTCCTGGTCAATTCTTCGACCTTGCCGAAGGCCCTTAGCTTGTCGGCTTTAACCTGCTCTATCCGGTCCTTGAGGTCGTTAATCCTTGATTTCTACTATTAACTTTTTCCCTGACTGGGAGAGCTCATTGTCGAGTTTGGACATCCTCTCCTGATGCCACTTGATCCTATCGTCCTTAGCGATAATGCAATGCTGCAGTGCCTGATCTTCTCTTCTGACTCGCCAAGCATTCTATTCGTGCGACTCCTCTCCTCAGCAGCTTCTCTCCTCAGCTTGTCTCAACTTTCATCAAACTGCTTCTTAGCAGTTTCCATTTCCTCAGTATGCCTGGATCTGGCCTGTGATAATTCGAGCATACCTCGTCATACCTCGCCTTGAGCCGGGTAGCTCCTCAACTTCAAGCTTTAATTTGGATACGTCGTCAAGGGCGGCCCGGTACAACCCCCTCGCCACCGAAAGTTCTTGTTAGCGGTGTCCAGGAGTCGCTCAAACTTGTCAGACGCCTCTGCTCGTAGTCGAAGCTCAGCACTGACTCTCTTAGCCTGAATGCTGGCCCCTGTTTCCAGGCTCAAATGCCAGCACAGAGCCCTATTGATCAGAGCACTCTACAAAACAAAACTCAAATAAGAAAGCACGATCGAAGTCGCCAGAAAACACCCGTTACTCCGGAATAGCAACTCACCCGGGAGGTGTAAGACCTAGCTAACCCCATGAGGGTGAGATTTCGATATCGGGGAGAAGATGAACATCCTTCACCATGTTCACTGACCAAAAGCGGCGTCGATAAGATCCAGGTCCGCAAACTCGTTCATCAAGGGACCAATGCGCGGATACAATGCCGACTTCATCAAAGCAGAAAATGCCTCCTCGATAGCCGAGCTCGGACCACCAGGCAGCCCATCCGAGGATCCAGCCCGAATAATCTCAGACTGAGAAGCCTTCAATCTCCTGGCCTCCTCCAGCAAAAGCATGGCCTGCAATTCATCAGATACCTCGGCCAGCCCCGCCTCAATCTTCCCGAGGCTTCGACAGGGGAAACTTCAGCTGGAGGGTCATCGTCTGTCCTCCTTCATTACCTAAAGGCCCCTCTTCAATCGCCGGTGCCTACTCCTCCCCCGCGACTCCACCGAAGCCTCAACTTGTTACCAGCACCTCTAGCCCCCTCAAGAGGAAGCTCTCTGGCAGGAGACTCCTCCTGAACATCCATTGCCTATAGCCCAACGTCATCGCCCTCTAACCCATCCAAGGAAGACTCTTCGATGACAGGCTCACCCTGAACTTCCAACGGAGCCTCCCTCGGGCTATCCACTATCTCCACCACCAGAGACGAGGATCTTGGCAACCCTTTCTGAGTCCTCCTCTGATCTCCGCTCCTCCATCGCGGCTATTGCTTTTTCACTTAACGGAGAGAACCCCTCTCTCACCGCTGGCACTCCCACGCCCTCTTTTCTGGCCGATGTCTCCGACGAGTGCTCTCCAGAAAGACGAACCTTCTTCTCAGGCTTGCGTCTTTCGACCCTATTGACCTCTCTCGGATGCTTACCCAACTCTTTCCTTATGCGACCCCCAGCGTAGATTTCTTGGCTGCAAGCGCAGTAACCAAACAATCAGATGAGGTATACTCGCTTGAATGAAATCAATGAAGGGGAGAAAGAAAGAGACTTACATTGCGGATCAATGGGGCTAAGCCCGGCAGCAAAAAGGACTTCCTCCGATAGTAAGACACTGGCCGATAGCATTCGACTAGCAAGAAGGACCCCTAGGTCCTCCCTCTCCTGTTCGGACAAGGCCGGATGCGCCTCTACATCTCTAACAGAATTTCCCCATCCTCACGGGAAGCCGAAACCAATGTTCCCTTCGGCGATGAAGAATCAAACCTTCCATTCCTTTATGGACGATGGTTTATCCATGATCGCCCTGAATGACTTCTGAGGTCCGACATAGGACCACTCCGAGCCCCTCCCGGACATCAGTTGATGACAAACACGGAATAGGGGCAGGGTCGCTGTTACCTGAACCCTTTTGCACATCGAGATAAACCCAATGATACTCCGCCAACTGTTGGGCGCCACCATTGTTGGGCAGATGTTGTAGAATCTCATGATCTCTTTTACTAAGGGATGAAGAGGAAACCGGAGGCCTGCCTTTAGGCTATCTTCATAAAGAAAGATCCCACCCTCCAGCTCTTGCTAGACCCTGTGCTCGGGCTCCGGCAACTGCAGGGCGATGTCCGAGGGAATGCCATACCTCTGGCATATTTTCCCCAGATCTCTGGAGCAATCTCTGAAATCATGTTGCTGGGACTCGCCATGTGGTTGGTCGCAAGAAGTACCGAACGACGTCGCAAAGAAAGCAGAAGAACAAGATTCTATAGGAGGGGACGAAAGGGCGCGGTGAATAGGAATGGCGCTGTTTCGACTTTACTTCTCCCCGAAGGAAACCACCTCAAAAAGAAGATAAGGCGTCTTGATCGAGATGCCCGGAACCGCCGCTGTAGGCGCTGTGAAAACCGGGATTTGCTACGTGGCGCTTCCCCAACCGTTGCCCCTAGGAAGCGACGGTTCCATTCCGTAAAGGCAAGACGGCCACGCGGCGCTAATTAGAGCGCCATTACACAGGTTGTCAAATCCAAACCCACTTAGATCGTGTTATCCGGAGTTATACTGCCTACGCCCGAACCTACGCTTCGAACTAGGGAGTGGGGGGCATGTGTTGAGCGGTAAAATCGCTATTGCATAAATGATCGTGTAAGGGGCTAGGATCAACCCTGACTCCCACGTGCTGAACAATACCCACTAGAGATAAGTCAGCCTCAGTAAATCAGGGCGCCTTAGCCCCTCACCGAGCCAAGGATTCCTAAGGCACGGATCACATCTCTGACCTCAGCCGAGCTATATCATCTCATCACATCTCTCAGCCTCAGCCGAGCTATATCGTCCCTCGGCCTTAGCCGAGCTATATCATCTCATCACATCTCTCGGCCTCAGCCGAGCTATATCGTCCCTCGGCCTCAGCCGAGCTATATCATCTCTCGACCTCATCTCTCAACCTCAGCCGAGCTATATCGTCTCTCTCGGCCCCGGTCGAGCTATCCGACTGTGCCTCGTCAGCCGAGTCATTATTATGCCCTAGCTAGACCCGGGCACTCAAGAACCTCTGCGGAATTCGGCGTGGGAGAATTCAAATTCGTAAGATTCCAAATAGAAATCATATCTGAGAGTGGCCTAGGACCCGTGAGAGTGGCCTAGAGCCCTGAAGCCTATATACTCGCCAAATCTCGAGACATCAACCAGCTCTCCCAGCCGTCGATCCTCTAACCAACAAGATGCAATCTTACTGACCTCATAATAAACTGGATTCAAATCCTAATGACTTTTGGACCCACGACGCCCCAGGGAATCAGGTGATCTTCTATAAATAGAGTCGTCTGCCGACTCCTCAGGTATGCGCACTTGCTCACTGGTACACTCTCCTTCTGCCTTGGCTTCCTTCATTTTTCGCCATTAGCGCTCTACTCAGAGCTCTCGAAAGGCCACCCTTGGAGAGACTCTTTAGCGAGAGCCTTCTCCTCTTATTTGTTGATTGCCGATCCCCACTGACTTGAGCATCGGAGGGTCTTCCACGGAGGGCCATCCCAACGCCTCTCGCGTGAGGACTGTTTTGCGCCCAGGAGGGAGCCCATCCCAGAGCCCGATCGCGCCCGAGTCGGAGGACAGATTTCAGCAGCAACAGTGTTTGATAGAAAATTATTATCCATGGATAAGTGTACGGGATAGAGTTTGTCCCCTGGCCATCCCTAGGGATATCCCTTAGCTATCCCATTGATCATATCAAATGCAAAAAGGTAAATCCATAGCATAACTTTTTTTTGCTCTTATTTGGAGGGATAACCAGCTATTCCTGCATTTTTTAGGTAGTGTTTGAAATATGGGATAAGAGGGAATATCCCCTGGATATCCACTCTTATTCCAAAAGCCATAACTACAAGGGATAGCTGGGAATAAAGTTAACCAAAGGGATAATCCATGGTTAACCATGGTTAACCATGGGATATCCCCAATTTATTTCCTAGAAAATGCAGGAATAGCTGGTTATCCCTCCAAATAAGAGTAAAAAAAAAGTTATCCTATGGATTTACCTTTTTGTATTTGATATGATCAATGGGATAGCCAAGGGATATCCCTAGGGATAGCCAGGGGACAAACTCTATCTCGTACACTTATCCATGGATAATATTTTTTCTATCAAACACTACCTTAGGGAATAAATTGAGGGAATATCCCATGGTTAACCATGGATTATCCTTTTGGTTAACTTCATTCCTAGCTATCCCTTATAATTATGGCTTTTGGGAATAAGAGGGGATATCCCGTCTTATTTCCTATTTCAAATACTACCTAAAAGTTTTTAGAAATAAGTATGGATAATTTATATATAAAGATAATAAAATAATTCATCAAAATTTATTCTTAATAACAGGAGAATGTAGGATTTAGAGAGCATAAAACGTTTTGACATTTGAGTTTGTTGGTTATAATTAGACACAATGACGGAGGTAATTGCTTTTAGCTTTTCAATAGAAAAAAACATTTTGAGTAAATCATAGCAAAAACCGTTTCTAAACAGAGCAGGTTGCTTAAACCCACGTACATATTCTTTTTGGCACAAAATGGCAGGAGCTTCTATTTGCACAGCAAAAATTTCTTGATGCACCTTTTAATTTTTTTAAAAAAATTTGAGCGTCAAAAATTGCCCTCTACATCCTTTAAATTTTTTTAAAAAAATTAATTTTTTAAACTATTCTTTTCCTTCGCTCCGATGGAACCTCCTCTCTTTTATTTGCTCCAATAGCCCCCATTTCCTCGTTCGCTCCAACACCCCCCTTTCCCGACTTTTCCTCCTTCCCTGACTTTTCTTCTTTCTCGATCGATCCGCCCTCCCCTTCGAGCACCGAGACATCGACCTTTCTTCCGAACTTTTCCTTGCTTGGTGCTTGAAGAGGAAGCAAAAACGGGGACTGAAGCCATCGAAAAAGAAAGGGAAAGCCGAGGGGGAAACTGGAGAAGGATCCGTCGAAGCGACGGTAGGAAAAGGAGGGCAGATCGATGGGGAAGCCGAGGAGGGAGGCACTGAAACGAACGAGGAAGGGAGGGCTGTTGGAGTGAACGGAGGAGAGGGGGGTTCCGTCGAAGCGAACAGAGGAGGTGGGGAAGGGGAGGATAGTTTAGAAAGATATTTTTTTTAAAAAAAAATTAGAGGTTGTAGACAACAATTTTTGCAGTGCGAGGGCATCGGAGTGAACAGGGGTAAGCCGGAGAAAGGATCCATCAGAGCGAATAAAGGAAAAGCTGAGAGGCCGGGGAGAAAGTTTGTCGGAGCAAATAGAGGGAAAGCTGGGAGAGGGTCCATCGGAGCAAACTGAGGAGAGAAAAGAGAGGCTAGGGTTTTAAGGATAATTTAAAAAATTAAAAAAAAATTAAGGATGTATAGAGCAATTTTTGCTGTGCAAACATAAGCTCCCCAAAGTGGCTCAAGAGCTTGAGATAAACTTTAGATAATGAGTGCTGTTTTGGATGATTAGAAATAACAATAATTGTTTGGATTTGTTCCTTCTGGTTAGATTGGGGATATCGAGCTGGATGATGGGGAAGGCCCAACCAGCTGGTGGCCGGCGTGGGTGCTAGCTAATACGTCACGCGGGCACTGTTCTACCTAACTACACCGATATCCCATTGCACAACATCTTCCTTCGTATGACCAATGCAACTGAACAGCAGCAAACTAATAATTTTCTGAAGGAATATGCGGACAAAATAATCATTTTCCATCCAAAATAATGTCGCAGATAATGCCATACAACCATTGTGATTTAAAACATCCAAATATACCTCTGCTACATTCAAATATCAAACTTATCATAAAAAGGCCCGTTGTTGAGTTGAGTAATATTAATCAGGAAAAGAAGACCAACAGCGAGGAAGAGTATGAGAAATTTCACCTACTTGAGCAATCGAAAAGCCTATGCGCTCATGTGCTGTTTCCTCTCTAACAGCACTTTCATTAGTTTCCACCACCTCATGGTAAATGTATACATGTGGACATCAATTAAAAATCTATGCCATTGCTCGAGCTAATAATAATGTTCCATAATAATCTTCCATCTTCTCTAGCACGATAACAATAACAACAATGACGATGAACAAGAATATATATATACACACACAATGCTTATGCTTTTTGGTGGTGAGGATAAAAGGACGAAGTAGTCAGGGCATGTAGAGCTTGTTGCCACATTTGCATCGCCAGGCCTCCGGGTAGTACTCGGTGGTCACGGGCGTGCCCGGCGGCACTGGCACGTGCACCGGCGTGCACGGCGTGCACGTCCCACACTTGGACGTACACCGCGGCGGATACGACCCCGGTCCCCCGCTTAGCTCCCGCCTCCACGCCAATCCTCCCTGCGACCACCACCCAAGCTCACGTTAGCAACAGAGCCTATCACAAAACTAAAATGCACCAGCGTGAGGGGGATCCTCCCGTCATTGCGCATTTTAGCAGAACCCACGAGTCTGTGCTAACATGCACCGCTGTCGCTTGCCGGCGCACGAAATGCGGCCGTCCCGCCGGTTAACTATAACGGTGCATTTCAGCCGGGTAGTAGTAGTCTTGGGTGTTCTACAATGGATGCTTATTGCTAGGGATTAAGAACATCTCGCAATTATTAATTATTTACAGAAAACAGAGAGCATGATGGGCTAAGAGTGAACAGAATGATGTGGAGGAGAGGAAGAAGAACACCTGAGTGGAAGAACCCGTTCTCCGGCTTCTATTATCTGCAGAAGTAACGGATAAAAACAAGTAAATATAAGTCCAAAACTGAAAGAAAGGAAAGCAGGCAAGAACACACACACACAGAGAGAGAGAGAGAGAGAGAGAAATGAACAGAGACTTGAAGAATGAAATAGGGAAGAGTATAACATCTTAGACTTTTGAGTGGTATGGCAGGAAAGTAAATCTGGACGTCTGAAACAGTGAAAATAGATTCAGTGAGTCACATCTCTGCGACATAACACTGCCATAGACTTTAATTGATACTAATAGTAGTATGATTCTCCTACAGGTGAAAATGAGCAAAGCTCCACAGCCATCATTCTTTGATAAGAAAAGAAGTAGAAGAGTGTGAGTTGAATTTGTATCTTGTAAAGTTTCTAGACGAGTTAACAGAAACAGAGAAGAAGCTTAAATACGCTCCGTTCTTTGATAAATTTTCCAGTTTCTTTGAAGAACAAAAAGAGTGGGATAAAAATTGAACCTTGCTCGCATAAATGAACGCTCCCGTTAGCAATTGTAATCAAAACACAAGCAGAGAGAAGGCAGATGAAACCCCAGCTTAACAGAGCCGACTTCGATAACGATCCACCTCTCGTCGTTCTTCTCATCAATTCCATCAACACCACCTCTTAAAGAAGTGAGAATAAACCAAGGCGGAAATGGATGAGAGAAAGGAACAAAGAGCTCTAGATCTTAAGCCATATCTCCTCAATCTTCTCTCTGACTGTAGCAGCGCCAGATCTCAGACACTACCTCACGAACGAGACAAGCAGAGAAATATAATATAAATTTGAGAAGCCCTCTCTCTCTCTCTCTCTCTCTCTCTCTCTCTGTTTGCGTGCGCTTCCTCAGGACTTTTTTTTTTTTTTTATCCTTCCCTCAATATCTATCTGCGGGTCTTCAGAGAAACCGGAAGGAAAAAAATCTTTGATGAACTCCTCGTTTAATGTTCCACATCAGCTTTTACTTCGAAATGACGGATTCACCCTCCATTTAGTGAAAAATAAAAATTTATTGATCGAGATGGTGTGAGCCCTCTCATGGACCATTTGGGTGTGGCTTGGTTTGAAATTATTTTTTATTTATTTATTTATTTATTTTGTATAGATGAATGACTATATTATTTTAGTACAAATCAATTTAGAAAGACCAGAATACAAGATTTATTTATATACAAAGAGACAAAAATTATCTCGATTCCAAATTCAAAATTCAGCATAATGAGGTACAATCATTCAATCAGCGGCAGAATTGGCTTCAATACTTTTCGAAGGATAAACCAAATATTGTGAAGCAGCGGATTGACGAAGAATTGATTGCAGCTTTCCTTTTGAAGCCATCGGATGACATTTATAGAATTTCTCTTGATGAGAAGAGTGAGCATGAATAATTCAAGTAGCGTAAGAAATACCATAAAGCTCAGCGATATGAACTGAAAAATCTAGGATGCCAAAATCATTCGCCGCCAGCAAAGCTTCATTGATCTGTTAGATAATGAAAACTGAATCTACTTGTATCAATAGAATCGGCATACGATTTTATTTTTAAAAAATATTTTTTCAAATTAAACCAGTAAAAATTATTTTCTATTGATATAGCCAAACCACAAATAAATATTAAGAAATTTTAGTAATTAGGTTGTTAATATCGTCATCGTGTTTTACTCATCTTTACCATCCTAAGATAGATTTAAAGAATTGGGATGTACTTAATTGTTCAGATAGGATGACTATAAAACATCCACTAAACAATTCATGATCGCATAATACTTGTCAACCCGATGCTTTTGACCTTTTGATCGTTAACTTGGCTTCGGCTTCATTAAATAGATTCTTGCATACTCTCCAATTTTACGGCAAGAATAAAGTAAGATGTCAAACAAATAGAAGGAGAAAACAACGTTGAACATGGCAGTATTTTTTTTCAGAAAACTAAAAAAAAAAAAATTCAAATAAAACAACACAAATCGATGCGTTTTATTTTCATATCAGGTGTTTTTAACATTGCTGATGATGCTTGCATAAGCTTTGGAATTTTTGTGGTGATTTGAAATTGGGAAGGCGTGGAGGACCAAATAATTGGAAGTGACGCAGGGAAGGGAGAGATCCAGTGGGTAGTGGAGTCTGCAGGCTAGCTCAGGCATCCCAAGACCGTTTGTCTCCTAAACCGTCCTTTCCCTTTTTTTTACCGCTTTTATATCCTGTGGCGCTTTTACCACGTCCCGATCGGGCTATTAACCGGCCCCGCGCTGGGGTGATCCAAAAGCTCGGCGCCCGGTCACATGGCTGCCTCGTCGGCGGGGAATGTGCTCGATCAAAGATTCTGTAGCGAAGATTCGCTTGGAGACAAATCCACCGATCAGACGATTCCGGTTGCCTGATCGAATATAGGTAACAGCTTGGGGACGGCAGAGAAAAGTCGATCCGTCAACCAGGGTAACGTCGCTTCAATAGAAGCCGTAGGTTTGTCTTTTATTAGAATGATATATGAATTATCTTGTCATATAATTTATTTATTTTCAAATGGAGTACTTTAGCAAAGAATTGTACCTTCTGTACCAAAAAAAAAAAAAAAAAATTGTACCCCGTTCTTTCCTGCCGAGCTGTTTTTTAAACCGCATCCTTTGATACCGATTTAATAAATACAGCATGAAAGAAAATTTTTTTACAAAAATAATATTAAAATAAAAAAATAACATTTTAAATAATGTTTTTCATTTTATTCTCATTGTCATATACCAGTACTGGAAAGCATCAGCAAAAACAAAATGAATTTGATATGAAAGCATCACTCAATGTGACGATTTCTAATTTTTCTTTCAGCAAGCATCACATTGAATTTTATCATCTATTTTTTTTTTTTTGCACCATAGTGAAAAAATAAATTAATTAAAGGAAGAAAGGAAAGTAAGCAATATACACTATTAAAATTCATCATCTGCTTTTTTTTTTATTTTAAAAAAAATAAAGGAACATATATAAAAGTTGTTTGATATATCACAAAGGAGATGGATCAATTTATTCCGTCAAAAACTTGAAAGCAGAAGATTAAGGCTTAAAAGCGCAAAAAGTGTCACATAGAGTGATGCTTTCATGCCGTATTCTTTACGTTTTTCTGAGATTTTTAAGCGCTGATATAGTGTTAAAAGAGAGATGAGAAATGTTATTTAAAATAATATTTTACTTTAACATTACTTTGGTAAAAATTCTTCCTTCCACGCTGTAGTTGTTAAACCGATGTCCTGATTTGAAAAGCAGCTCCTCTCCTCCCCTAAACCCGGCCCTATATATTTATTTTTTTTATAAAAAGAGTTTTACTTTGATATTCAATGTAACGTTTGAAGGCCGTGTGAAGGAAAGCCAGCGTATGACCCAATTCAATGCGATGCGGAGCCAGTGTGTAACCCATTATCCAATGCATTCGATATCCAGTCTATTTCGTGAACCTTATCAAGAATATCTCACGCTTTATCTTTTTGATGATCACTTCGAGGAAGTTTATCTCCCGCTAGATGGGTGAACTTGAGAATATTCTTTAATTACTTATTTAGTTAAAAGAAAAATAAGAATAAAAATATTTTTGTCCTTATTATCCAAAGTTTTATCCAAATATATATATATATATATATATATATATATATATATATATATAGAGATAGAGCCCACATATATTCTCCAAATAAAAAAACTTATTTCTTAGAAAAATTGGTATTTTAACATTTTTAATCTCACAAAAAACTTGCTAGCACTAAAAGTTTAAATTATTCTTTTGATTTTATTTTATTTTCTTCTCTATTAATTATATTTATATTATATCATTACAATATATAATATAATATAATATAATATAATATATTAAATTATATCATATATTATAATATATAAACCAATATTATGTTATATTATAATCTTGTATGCATAATATAATATATTACGACATATTACATCACATATATTATCTTATAATAGATAAATTATCATATAATATAAATATAAACACACACACACATATATAATATCTTGTACACTATATTATCAATAAAATGTAACTAATATATATAATTTAATATTATTGCATTGATATTATACCATAATAATATAATATAATATTAATTTCTATGCAATTTCTATTTTAGCGGTATTATAATCAAATTGGCTTTTTCTATGTAAAATAACTTCAAACCAAACATAACAAAATATTTTTTATAACTATTTTTTAGCACAAATTTTTATTAATCAAACATGATAAAATTTATTTTCTTCTCAAAACTTTTTTGAGAAAAATATCAAATGAGCGCTGAATGTAAACTTTATCTTCATG
Source organism: Calamus simplicifolius (assembly GCA_900491605.1). Classification (NCBI taxonomy): domain Eukaryota; kingdom Viridiplantae; phylum Streptophyta; class Magnoliopsida; order Arecales; family Arecaceae; genus Calamus; species Calamus simplicifolius. The sequence goes on from UESW01004877.1 coordinate 321,022, forward strand.
CATCTCTTATACTTGAAGCTCAAAAATCAATGTTGCATATATAAAATCTAGTCATAGCACATGCTCAACAATATACACCTTAAACAATAATTAAGAAAATTAATTTGTGCTCCCTCTGTTCTAATTAATTTCTTTTGACTATGTTATGTGATGACGCCAAGTCACTTTCTTCAAGCATTGGGGAAGACGGACGTCCTTCTCTCCAAATCCCTGCAAAAAAAGTCCTCGAAGACCGGATGCTCCGGTGGGGACCCTTCGACGCTCAAGTTAGTTACTTGGGATCAGACAAGAACTGCTTCGCTGAAGGGAGCTGAAGCGGTTAGGATTTTTGCTAGTAGGAAGAAAACTAGAAAATCAGAGTTCGAGGATCCTTACAGCGAGGCGTGTGCTTTTATACATGTTCGAATGTCCCCCTTCTATTCCTGCGATCACTAATTCTTAGGATCCCAATTCAATAACGGATAAAATACGGGGCCGACGATGACAGGTCGTACTGTCATCGTATGCGCCGGATACATCGTGAGTTACCTGTCAATACGACCTCACAGGTGTCTAGCATCTGGGGTCGCGCCACCACTAGACGTGATCTTGCATAGCAACGGGCAGGTGGTGATCCGCATACCGTAACGGGGTATGGCCATGCACAGTGACAAAGATACAACGGATCATACGCCGTTATGAGGTATGACCACCCTCTGCCACGGATGTGCGGTGGATTATATGGGCACGCCAGGTGGCCCAGAACAACCTGACCATGCGCCAGGAATTGAGATGTCGTTCATGTGCCTCGAGACTGAAAGGGAGATCTCGGGGGTTGATATACTGCTCATGCGCCCCGAAACCGAGAGGTAGGTCTCGGGGGTTGATATATTGTTCATGTGTCTCAAGACTAAGAGGTAGGTCCTGGGGGTTGATACTGTTCATGTGCCCGAGACCGAGAGGTAGGTCCCGGGGGTTGATACTGTTCATGTGTCCCGAGACCGGAAGGTAGGTCCCGGGGGTTGATATACTGTTCATGCGCCCCGAGACCGAGAGGTAGGTCTCAGGGGTTGATACTATTCATGTGCCCCGAGACCGAGAGGTAGGTCCCGGGGGTTGATATACTGTTCATGTGCCCCGAGACCGAGAGGTAGGTCCCAGGTGTTGATACTGTTCATATGCCCCGAGACCGAGAGGTAGGTCCCGAGGGTTGATACACTGTTCATGCGCCCCGAGACCGAGAGGTAGGTCTCGGGGGTTGATATACTGTTCATGTGTCCCAAGATCGAGAGGTAGGTCTCGGGGGTTGATACTGTTCATGTGCCCCGAGATCGAGAGGTAGGTCCCGGGGGTTGATACTGTTCATGTGCCCCGAGACCAAGAGGTAGGTCCCGGGGGTTGATATAGCTCCCGTCAGCTGCCGCTATCTTCGCCGTTCACTCTAACGGCGTAGGATCAGCCATATCAGATGCCCCCTCACCCCTGAGACAGAGTGGGCCCGCCCCAGTAAAGTGAAATGGGTGTCACCTCCCAAATGGTTGATCCCCAGCCTTTGCAAATCACCTCCAGACGCGTGTCTATAGGCGCTGCGATGATTTTATGCGGGCAGTACAGGGATGTGATAGGGCGGCCAATGCTGTCCACCCGATTTACGGTGATCATCCTCGAAGCAGGGTTTATCCATCGAAGTCTGTGAGGAAAGTTGCGCCATCATTATCCATCATAACAGCGACATCATCGGTGTCCTACCATTGGCCGAAAATGAATCGTATCCCGCGCTCAGCGATTACCTAGGCAATCCAGCTCGCTGTGGGAGCCTGCGTGGCAGTCGAGGCGCGGCGGGACAATTTGAAACTGAATAAAATCTGAGTAGAGGGTCGAAAGCGGTCATTCTATTCCAGGTATCGTCGTCTTCTTCCCCTGCTCTTTGATTTTCCGCTTCCTGGTTCCTCTGCAACTCGAGAGCTCGCGTTCGTCACCTTCCTTCCCAGGTTAGCTCTTTGTTCCTCCTAGACTTCTTCAATCTTTCGTCTTGCAATGAGTTCCCCATCTTGGTCTGCGGAGGACGATTCGGAGAATCGTTCCTCGCTCGAGAGGCCTCAAGCTTCTCCTTCTCCTCCTTCTTCTCCCCTTGAGTGGTCTCCGATCCGGAGAATCATGTCCCTCTAGTCCAGCGGCGGGTCACCGGGGCGGCTCCCGCAGGGAGGCGCCCGGCGGCGGCTGGCTGGAATCCGCCGAGAGGTCGCCAGGCGAGGGCCGGCACCTCCTCGAGTGTGGGGGCGGAATCCCCGGAAGGGGCCACCTCCACGGTAACGAGCAACGATTTGGCGAACATCCGGGCCCGTTACCAAATTCCTCAGGATATTGAGCTCTATCTCCCGACCCCTGACGACAGGTTGATTTCATCCCGACCGGGCCGGGTGGCCATCTATGAGATTTCTCTGAGAGTGGGCCTCCGCTTACCCTTCCATCCTTTCTTCGTTAACCTCCTTGACTATTATTCCTTAACTCCTTCCCAGTTGGTCCCAAATTCCTTGCGTGTCATTTGTGCCTTCGTTATCCTTTGCCATCACCTCCACGTCACCCTGCGAGTCTCTCTCTTCCGTTCCTTTTATATTCTCCGATCTCAGAAAGGCTGGTGGCTGTTCCAGCCTAGGCCCCACCGCGTCCTTAAACTCCTTCTCTCTTCTTCCGTTAAAGGCTGGAAATCCCGGTTTTTCTTCGCCAACATTGGTCAAGTAAAGTCCCGGTGGGGAGACCCTAACCCCCGAGGTAATGCAAACTCCACTGTCTACCCTGGAGATAGTGAGGCGCTAGGGCAGCTGTTGTCCACCGAAATTCCTCGATACAGCCTACTCCTGACGGAGGAAAACCTCCGGTCGGCGGGTCTTATCTCTCAGTTTGGTAAGTCTCTATGTACTTAACCAAAGTCTTGCCATTGCTCTCACTCATCGTTTTTTTTTTTTTTTTGCTGACCCCGGTCGATACTGCGTAGCTATGAAAATCCTAGCACGCCGACTCATGAAGGCCGCCGCCAAAAGGAAGGCCCGAGAGGAACCGAGCGAGGGGCGGCGAGCACCAGATTCAAAACGCCGACAGTGCGGGCACTCGAGCCATCCGCACGCACCGCAGGAGCCTCCGGTTGCCCCGGAGATAGACTTGACGGCCGACACCCCACCCGAAAGGACCGCGAGCGATGGAGCAGCCACTGAGGCACTGGCCGCGGGGGAGCCGGTGATGGAGGCGGAGCCAGTCATGGAAGAGCCGGCCACAGAGGAGTCGACGATGGTGGGGGGGTCTCCTGCCCCCTGCGAACCAGCCCCCACCGAAGTTGCAAGGGACTGGGGTGAGAGACCATCGCAGACAACGGGCCCACCCCCGGAGAGGACACCAGCGAGCAGCTCCCCATGCGTCGAATCCAAGACTGCCGGAGCTGCCAGAGGGAGCAGGGCCAGGCGGGGGCTATCTCAGGATTCCGTCCTAGACGATGGGTGCCGGGTGGAGCAGCTCATCTCGTCAATCCTCATATCGGAGGTTCAGGAGGAGCTCAGCCACTGAAGGCGACTACCTTCTTCCGTGAATCCTACGCGGCCTTAGTCAAGGTAGTTAGACTATCCGCTCTCTGCTTGGATTTCTTTTTGTTCTTCCTTTTCTTCTGACATGGGGCTTGCATGCAAGTTGCTAACTCCCTGGCTATCGCCAGGGAAGTTATCCACGGTGAAAAGACCATCGTGCAGGAGGCCCAAATAGAGGCCGAGGACACTCGCGCTCGAGCAGAAACGACAGAGAAGGCCTTAGAATCAGCCAAGATCGCCCGAGCTGATGAAATAAAAGCGGCCGAGAACCGGGTAGAGATTGAGTCCAACCGCCTGTGGGCGGCTGAGTCCAACCGCCTGCGGACGGCCCTCAACCAGCTCATGGAGGCCGAGAATGCCGTCGTGGCTAGGGACTTGCACATCTTCAAATTGGTCGCAACCATCCAAGCGGCCGAGTCAGGTAAGTGAGGCCAAAGAAATGGTAAGGACGGCGGAGGAGAAAATGAGGGAGGCCGAGGAAAGGGCGAAGGGAGTGGAGGAGGAAAGGAATCTAGCCCTGGAGGCGAGAGGATAGCAGTGTTAGCCCTGGCTGCTGAGAGGGGAGCTCTAGCCGATGAGGTGGAGGCAGCTGTCGAAATCAGGACCGCCAGAGTTATTGAAGAATTTCGAGCGTCCGAGCATTTCATGGAGGAGCTGACTGAAGCTTCGACGGGGGCATATCTTCAAGGGTTCCAGCGTGGGAAGGAAAAGTGGCCAGAGACCTAAATTTTCCCCAGACCCTTGAAGTGGAGCCGGACCGCCTCTCAGAGATGGGCTCGTCTGATGATGAGGACGCACCTGCTGACTCATGAGCCCCATACTGTATTTTATTTTTGTGAGCCCGACGTGGTCGGCATTTTGTAAACACTTTCAAATTAATGAAATACACTATTTTCAATGAAATTTGTCTCCGCTTGATTGCAACTATCACTTCAAACTCTTTGGCAGCCGACGTGGGACCCTTAGGGGCTTCGTCGGTGTCGAGCAATCCGTAACTTACCCTTAGATAGCCTCGACTTAGCTTCGTAGGACCGGATCTTATGGTCGGGAGGTACGAACTCCCAGTTCCCAACAGAGCGTAGGACTCGAAGGTCAAGATAAAATCGAGCCTCCCGAGCCGCTTGCACGTTGCTTTGCCAACGGTACGCAAGGTTTTGTGCCTGGCTAGCCCAGCGCTTTCATGCTGATTGGGGTCAGACTTAAGCTGCTGAGAACCGGCAGCATGCCGCTTTGCTAGTGGTACACTGGGCTTCGTGCCTAGCTGGCCCAGGGCTTTTGTGCCGACCAGGGTTGGGCTTAAGTTGCTGAGAGCCGACAGCACACCGCTCTGCCAGGGTACACTAGGCTTTGTGCCTAGCTGTCCCAGGGCTTTTGTGCCGACCGGGGTCGGACTTAAGTTGCTGAGAGCTGGTAGCACGCCGCTCTGCCAGTGGTACACTGGGCTTTGTGCCTGGCTGGCCCAGGGCTTTTGTGCCGACCGGGGTCGGGCTTAAGTTGCTGAGAGCCGGCAGCACGCCGCTCCGCCAGTGGTACACTGGGCTTTGTGCCTGGATGGCCCAGGGCTTTGGTGCTGACCGGGGTCGAGCTTAAGTTGCTGAGAGCCGGCAACACGCCGCTCTGCTAGTGGTACACTGGGCTTTGTGCCTGGCTGGCCCAGGGCTTTGGTGCCGACCGGGATCGGCTAAGTTGCTGAGAGCCGGCAGCACGCCGCTCTGCCAGTGGTACACTGGGCTTTGTGCCTGGCTGGCCCAAGGCTTTTGTGCCGACTGGGGCCAGGCTTAAGTTGCTGAGAGCCGGCAACATGCCGCTCTACCAGTGGTACACTGGGCTTTGTGCCTGGCAGGCCCAGGGCTTTGGTGCTGACCGGGGTCGGGCTCAAGTTGCTGAGAGCCGGTAGCACGCCGCTCTGCAGTGGTACACTAGGCTTTGTGCCTAGCTGGCCCAGGGCTTTAATGCCGACCAGGGTCGGGCTTAAGTTGCTGAGAGCCGGCAGCACGCCGCTCTGCCAATGGTATGCTGGGCTTTGTGCCTGACTAGCCCAGGGCTTTGGTGCCGACCGAGGTCGGGCTTAAGTTGCTACACTGAGGTACTAGAACCCACATTCATTAATACGAAATGACGGGTGAAGACCCAAAAGAATACAAGCAAGATATTTGATGTAAGAAAGGGATGTACTACTGATAGTACCGACGGAGGTTGTCAGCGTTCCATGTCCGGGAAAGTGGTTTCCCATCCAGCTCTTCAATCTTGTATGCTCCATGGCAGAGTGCTTCGGTGATCCGGTAAGGCCCTTCCCAGTTCGGAGCCAGCTTACCTCCTTCCGTCGGCCTCGAGACTTCAGCTCGTCGAAGGATCAGGTCGCCCGGCAGGAAAGTCCTGGGACGCACACGGGCGTTGTAATATTTGGCGGTCCGTTGCCGGTAGACTGCCATCCGAAGTCATGCTTGGTCTCGCATTTCCTCCACCAGGTTGAGGTTGGCTCGTAGCCGGTCTGGGTTGTCTCCTCGTTGTACGACTCTACCCGAGGGCTCGGTGAGCCAACCTCTACCGGGATAACAGCTTCGGACCCAAAGACTAGGCTGAATGGGTCTCACCGGTGGGGGCTCGCGGCGTTGTGTGGTAAGCCCACAGCACATTGGGGAGCTCCTCCACCCACCGTCCCTTACAGTCATCCAACCGGGTCTCAGTCCTTGGAGAATGATTCGATTAGTTACCTCGGCTGCCCCGTTGGTCTGAGGGTGCCCGATGGAAGTGAATTTCTGGCGGATGCCCAGTTCGGAGCAGAATTCTCGGAAGGACTGTTGTCAAACTGCCGGCCATTGTCGGTGACCAGGGTGTGCGGCAGTCCAAACCGGCATATAATGAACTTCCAAAAGAAGGATCTCACCTTGCTTTCCGTGATCTTAGCAAGGGCCTCGGCTTCAATCCACTTGGTGAAGTGATCAACGGCCACTAGGAGGAACTTTTGCTGTCCAGAGGCCGGGGAAAATGGTCCCAGGATATCCATACCCCACTGGGCGAAGGGCCAGGGTGCCACCAAGGGGGTTGGCTGAGACGTCGGCTGTCGCTGGATATTAGCATGGCACTGACAGCTATCACATCTCTTAACGAGCTCGGCTGCATCCTCCTTCATGGTCAGCCAAAAGTACCCTGCCGTAGGGCCTTGTAAGCTAGGGCTTTGCCCCCCAGGTGACTTCCGCAGATGCCTTCGTGGATCTTCTGCAGGATGTAGTCTGATTCTGCTGTCCCATGCACCTGAGGACTGGGTATGAGAATGATCTTCGATAAAGCTTCCCATCCATCATCAAGAACCTCGGGGCCCTCCGCTGAGTAGCTTGGCCTCAGCGGGGTTCTTTGGGAGAGTGTCGTTGGTCAAATATCGGACGTAGGCATCCATCCAGGAGGGCTCTTGCTCAACTGGTAGCGCTTCATCCGCAACGTCAATGCTTGGGGCCTGGAGGTACTCCACATATGTTCTTCCAGCGTCCCATCGGCCAAAGTGGCTAGACGGGACAATACATCGGCCCTAGCATTCTCCGCTCGGGGAATGTAGGTGACACGGAAGTAAGAGAACCGAGAGGCTGGAATTGCACCTTGCTCAGGTAACGGGACATGGTCGGGTCCCTAGCTTCGTACTCCCCAGTGATCTGCCCAGAAATGAGCTAGAGTCCGTGAAGGCCCTTAAACGCCCTGCGCCTAACTCCTCAGCCAGCCTCATTCCCACTAACAGGGCTTCATACTCCGCCTGGTTGTTAGTTGCCGGGAACTGGAATCTAAGAGCATACTCCACCACTTCCCCTTAGGGCTCGCAAGAATGAATCCAACTTCGCTTCCTGAGAATTTGCTGCTCCATCTACATGCAAAATCCAGTCCTCTTTTCTGCCTCCTCAATCGAGGGAGGGTCACACACTCCTCCGGGCGTATCTCCTCCAAACCCTTCTCAGTCCAGGAACATTCAACCAAGAAATCAGCTATCACCTGAGACTTCATGGTCGACCTTGGTCGGATGGATAGGTCAAATTCACTCAGTTTGATGGCCCATTTGGCTAGCCGTCCGGAGGTGTCAGGGCGAGACAAGATGGCTCGAAGAGGTTGATCCGTGAGCACACAATGGGATGAGCCTGAAAGTAGGGTCGGAAGCGTTGGGCAGAGACCACCAGGGAAAAAATGATCTTCTCGGTTCTAGAGTATCTGGTCTTGGCATCATGAAGTATCTTGCTGGTAGTAGACCGACCTCTGGACTCCATCCATCCATGCGCACGAGCACAGAACTGACAGCTTCTGGGGAGGCTGTGAGATACAGGAAGAGCTCCTTCCCATTCTTTGCTTGGACAATAGTGGAGGAGTGGATAGGAATTGCTTCAACTCTTCGAAGGCATCCTGACACTCCTTTGTCCACTCGAAGCCATTGACCTTGCGCAGCGCCTTAAAGAAGGGCAGGCACCTTTCTGCCGATCTTGACATGAAACGACTCAAAGCCGCCACCCTTCTGGTTAAGCGTTGCACCTCCTTCTTATTAGCTGGGGGCCTCATATCCAAGATAGCCCTGATCTTATCAGGGTTGGCTTCAATCCCTCGTTGGGTTACCATAAAGCCCAGAAACTTGCCTGCCGCCACTCCGAAGGCACACATATGGGGGTTAAGCCTCATCCGATACTGGCGCAGGTTGTTGAAGGTCTCCTCGAGGTCGGCGACATGGTCAACAGCACTGGTGCTCTTGGTCAGCATATCATCCACGTATACCTCCATGTTACGCCCATCTGTCCTCAAAGACCTTATTCATCAACCTTGATAGGTGGCTCCGGCATTCTTCAGCCCAAACGGCATCACCTTGTATCAGTAAATCCCTTTTTCTGTAACAAAAGAGGTGGCTTCTTCATCTGCCGGGTTCATCCTGATCTGATTGTACCCGAGAATGCATCCATGAAACTAAGGGCCTCATGCCCGGACGTGGCATCCATAGCTGGTCGATCCGGGGTAACGGAAGCTGTCTTTGGGGCATGCCTTGTTGAGGTCGGTGAAGTCCACGCACATCCTCCAGCTCCCACTGGCCTTGCAACCATTACGACATTCGCCAGCCAGTCCGGGTAGTGCACCTCGCGGATATGACCGGCCGCCAGTAGCTTCCGCACCTCCTCATCCACCGCCTTTTGTCGATCGAGGGCGAAACTATTTTTCTTCTACCGGATAGGTCGGCACTCCGCCCTAATGTTAAGTTGGTGGGTAATCACCTCTTCTGAAATTCCTGGCATATCGGACGCCGACCAGGCGAAGACATCTGCATTAGCTCGCAGAAAGGTGAGGAGTCGATCACGAGCTCCTCCGAGAGTAGGGCTCCAATCCGATTGTTCTCGTTGGGTCCTCCCGAGGGGGAAAGTAAGCAGGTGCTCGGCCGGCTCTCTTCTCTCTCAGGTCTCGAGGATCCAGCGTTCAGGTACCGGCGCGGGCGCCACCCCCTGCGGACTAGGGGCCATGTGGTAGCAAAGTGAGGGTGGATTCTGCTCTCCCCGCATCTCTCCGACTCCTTCGCTGGTAGGAAACCTCACGAGGAGCCTCTTAGATATACAGCATCCAAAAGATTGAGCCCGGGCCTCCCGAGGATCACGTTGTAAGCAAGGGGCACACGAACCACCAGGAAATTCATGAAAACCGTACTTTGACACGGGGTTATGCCAACCGTAACAGGAGTGTGACCTCCCCCTCGACTTTCACAGAATCTCCAGTAAACCCCATCAGGGGCGTGACGATGGGCCAGAGCAGATCGGGCGACAGGTTGATGCGAACAAAAGCATCATAGTTCAAAACATCCACAGAGCTCCCACTATCAACTAGAATTCTCTTTACAGGATGTTTAGTGATTGTCACGGATACAACGACGCTGTTATCATTTTTGTTTACCACCTCCTCGGTCCTTTTTAAAGAAAGGAATTACAGAATCCAACTCCCCTCCCCTCTCGACCTCTTTGACGAGCCTCCTGCCCCCAGGAAATCATTGCCACCGTCTTCTCTGTTGGGGCATTGTCGATCATCGGCGGCGGGGCGCTGACGGGCCAGAACTCCCGGGTTGTTCCTCTGACGAACTTCCCCAGGTGGCCTCGCTGGATAAGGTCTTCTATAGCCTTCTTCAGCTGGTGACAGTCGTCAGTATCATGGCCGTGATCCCGATGATAGCGACAATAGAGGTTCTTGTTGCGGGGATCTTCGGGTTTATTGGAGGAGGGCGCTGAAGATAAGGCTCCCTTCAATCTCGAGCAAGATCTGCGATATCGGGGCGAGCAGTGGGGTGTAGGGTCCATCTCTTGGCGCAAGGGGCTCTGGGATGGTTGTCTGGCCGGCGAGGAGGCTCAGGTCTTCTGGGCGAGCTTCGACTGGTTCGGTCGGGCCGGTTTCTTGAGACTCTCGCTAGCCTCGCGCCAGGAGAAGTCGGCCTTATTTGCCCGGATGTATTTCTGGGCCCGGGTCAGGAGCTCGGCATAGGAACCGGATGACTTCTTGTCGAGGGAGTACGCGAAAAGAGACGGGTGAAGCCCTCGCTTCAAGGCCAAAGTGCCACTGAGTCTTCAAGATTATAGACCTCCAGGGCCGCTTCCTTAACCGAGCGATGTAATCCCGTAAGGACTCATCGCTCTTCTGCTGGATGGCGAAGAGGCTATCTGCTACCCTGGAATCTTTCGGCAGGCATCAAAATGGGCCAAAAAGCTCTTTCCAACTGGCGAAGGAATCAATACTCCGGGTGGCAGACGGGAGCACCAAGCTCGGGCGGCCTTCTTGAGGGTGGCTGGAAGGCGATGCACATGAGCGAATCGGTGGCCCCTGGACTTGTATGAGAACTTTATAACTTTCCAAGTGGTCCAAGGGGTCTGTGGTCCCGTCATAAGGATCTAGCTGGGAAAGGCGGAACTGGGTGGAGATGGGCTCTTCCATGATGCGTCGAGACAACGGAGGCCGGCTGTCGTAGTCCGTCTCTGCAGGTGGGTGATCCGGCGGCTAAGTTCCTCCAACCTCTGGTTATACTCATCGAGTCGACGCTCGGCTCGACGGCCATCCGACCATCAAAAGACCCCTCCCCTGAAGATTCAGAGGACGGAGAACGGGGACGGCGATGTCGACGGGGGCACTCCGCCTCCTTCCCATGCCGCCGCTTAGGAGAGACACTGGCATGGCGGGAAGGCGACCGGTGTCTCTTAGAGGCTTCCCGGTGGTGAGGCTTGGGCGGAGCTTGATGGTGATGATCCCCCGGCACGGTGATCTCCTTCGAGAGGAATGCTGGCTGGGTTGCACCACCCTGGGACTGATGGGTTTGGCTCCGGCTGCTGCGGGGCCACCTGTTGGTGCTACAGCCTTGAACCGCCGCTGCCAGAGATTGGACTTGTGCGGCTAGGGCGGCGAATCGATCTTCCTGGAACTGCTGCGGAGGAGGCGCAGGGACATCGGCCGGAGGAGCGGAAGGTCCAGCCTCCTGGGGATGCAGTGATGCCGGAACGCTAGCCGGGAGAGCCGAGGGGGCATCCGCAGGTGGATGGGCTCCTCGGCGCTGCCCCCAGTGCAACTAGCGGAGACTCCCATCGTACGGATCGTCACCATGGCTTTAAGAGCTTGAAGAGAGAGAGAGATTGCAGATTGCTGGTTCGATGTCTCTTTCTTTCCTCCCCCTTCCTGGCGTCAATCTGATGACGCCAAGTCACTTCTTCAAGCGTCGGGGAAGACAGACGTCCTTCTCTCGAACCCCTGCAAGAAAAGTCTCCGGAGACCGGATGCTCCGGTGGGGACCCTCCGACGCTCAAGTTAGTTACTTGGGATCAGACAAGAATGCTTCGCTGAAGGGAGCTGAAGCGGTTAGGGTTTTTGCTAGTAGGAAGAAAACTAGAAAACCAGAGTTCGAGGATCCTTACAGCGGGGCATGTGCTTTTATACTGTTCGAATGTCCTCCTTCTATTCCCGTGATCACTGATTCTTAGGAGCCAATTCAATAACGGACAAAATATGGAGCCGACGATGACAGGTCGTACTGTCATCGTACGTGCCGGATGCATCGTGAGTTACCTGTCAGTACGACCTCACAGGTGTCTAGCGTCTGGGGTCGCGCCTGGTGTGCCACCACTGGACGTGATCTTGCACAGCAACGGGCATGTGGTGATCCGTATACCGTAACGGGATGGCCATGCACAGTGACAAAGATACAACGGATCATACGCCGTTGTGAGGTATGACCACCCTCTGCCACGGATGTGCAGCAGATTATGTGGGCACGCTAGGTGGCCCAGAACAACCTAACCATGCGCCGGGAATTGAGATGCCGTTCATGTGCCTCGAGACCGAGAGGGAGATCTCGGGGGTTGATATACTGCTCATGCGCCCCGAGACCGAGAGGTAGGTCTCGGGGGTTGATATACTGTTCATGTGTCCCGAGACCGAGAGGTAGGTCCCGGGGGTTGATACTGTTCATGTGTCCCGAGACCGAGAGGTAGGTCCCGGGGTTGATACTGTTCATGTGCCCCGAGACGAGAGGTAGGTCCCGGGGGTTGATATACTGTTCATGCGCCCCGAAACCGAGAGGTAGGTCTCGGGGGTTGATACTGTTCATGTGCCCCGAGACCGAGAGGTAGGTCCCGGGGGTTGATATATTGTTCATGTGCCCGAGACCGAGAGATAGGTCCCGAGGGTTGATATACTGTTCATGCGTCCCAAAACCGAGGTAGGTCCGGGGGTTGATACTGTTCATGTCTCCCGAGACCGAGAGGTAGGTCCCGAGGGTTGATATAGCTCCGTCAGCTGCCGCTATCTTCGCCGTTTACTCTAACGGTGTAGGATCAGCCATATCATTATGTAAACAACTTGTTTTCTTAGGTTCCTTTAGGATGCTTATAGCAATTTAGGTTGCAACCACATATTGCAAGTTATATTCTTTTAACCTTTTTATAAATCAATGAAGCTAGAGGAACACGTAGCTTGGTCGACAACTTTCAGTGCATTTTTTTTAGATTAAGCAATCACTTGCCTTAGTATGATAAACACCAACTCACTCTTTCCATTTATGACTAAGATGGTTAACTACCTACTTGTGGTCAAGGCCTCAGGATAAGATTTCGTACATGCTTCCCTTCAATACAACCTAATTACAGCCCCTAACCATTTGTAGCCCCCATATCAAAGATTGTTATGGTATAAATAGAAGTATTTTAATTATTATTGCATTATTTTTATTTCATCATATAATGCCAACGCTCATATTGTAGAGTTCTACCTCATCAGAGATTTTTTTTGTTATATATATATATATATATATATGTGTGTGTGTGTGTGTGTGTGTGTGTGTGTGAAAGAGAGAGAGATTAGGATAGGCTAATTAACGTAGTGAGAAGAGTGTGGAGTCACTTGATTGTCGAGAACTATGGTCAGAGGTAAAAAATGAGTCGAAGACAAATTGGATTAAAATCTCTTTGTTAAATAAAAAACTTTTTTAAAAAATTATCTTATTAAATATATAAATATATAATATATATATATATATATATATATATGTGTGTGTGTGTGCGCGCGCGCGCATGTGCGCATGTGCATATTTTTTTTATTTATATGTGCATGCGTGTGTATATATATATATGTGCATGTGCGCGCGTGCATATTTTTTTTATTATATGTGTGCATGCGTATATATGTATATGTATATTTATATGTATGCATGTGCAATGAAACCATAATTCGAACACCAATCCAATACAAATGATACTAGAAATATGAATTGATAATTAAAAACATGCCAAAATTATTAAGTACAAATATAAATATTTAAATAAATTTAATATTATTTTAATAGAAAATTAATAAAAATTTTGATGAAATATTTGGATCTTGTTTGTTCTCGTGCTCGCTCACAAAGTGAAAATAAAATCAAATAATTAGTTGTCAATTTTTTACGAGTCCATTAGCTCCTATGAAATATGGTACTGTCTAACTAGCCATAATAATTGTTGCCCATACTACACCATTAGTTCCCACCTTCCTATCCAATATTCATCACATCTTTTGAAGATTAACTAGAATAAAAATTAAAACTCACCCCTTCTTCAAATGACAATGGAAAGATGATTACAACATCACAATTTACTTAATTACCAATTTTGTAGAAAAAACCAAATTATTTTTATAAAAAATATATTAAGAATTTCTTTTTTATATCTAGGTTTACGTGCAAGACATTGTCAAGTATTTAATAGATGTGTACCTAGCATTCAATAAATATCTAGTCTACATCTCGATGTAGACAAGGAAAAAATAAAAAAAAATAATTGAAAGATTTTGAAGAGGGATTTCATTCGAAGTAAAATTTTAAAGCCAAAATTCCTTATTAGCTACTCTTAAGGAAAATTTTTAAAATTTCATAAAATTAAAAAATATCTCAAAGTGGTTATTTAAAATTCCATATCTAGATATATCATTTACAAATTCCTCTAGAAAATTCTCTTAGAAGTAGTTAAAATATTTAATTTTGTTTACATGCCAAAATATGTACATAAATATTAAAAATTTATTTACATAATATATATATATATATATATATTATATGTAAATATTTATTTTAAATAAATTTATAATTTTATTTTAATAGTTTTATATATTTATTTAAATTATTTATTACATTTTTATTACATGAATATTTATTTGATGTAAATTATTATTTATTTACTAGTAAATAAATATACATAAATAAATTATATTTATTAAAAATAATAATGCTATCAATAATATATTTAATAAATTATTATTATAGTAATATTTAATAATAATAAATATTTGTAAATATTAGTCACCGTAAATTACTATAAATATTATTAATTAAAATATTTATGTAATTAAAATAACATTTAATTATAATTTATGTGATTGAATTTTACTTTTTGTATTTATGATTAATTTAAATATTTTAATAAATATATCTATAAAATAAATTTATTTTAATTAATAAAATATTTATAATAAAATACAAATTTATTAAAACATTTATATATTATAAATATTTATTTTATTATTAAGTAAATATCTAATAAATAATTTCATAAAATAATAACTAATAATATTTAGTAAATATATAGAAATATTGTTATTATAGAGATATTATCATATACAATAATATTAATAGTAATTTTAATATTAATAATAAGATATTAATATTTATTATATAAATATTCAATATTTACATAAATATATTTAAATATTTATGTTAAATTACATAAATTTATATAAATATTAAAGAATAGTATTTGTAGAAAACTTTACAATCGTTAGACTAAATTCTATTTGCAAGATCAACTATCTAAATAGAAAATTTATTACATTTTAAAATTTTAAAATACTACATTTTTAAATAATACATTTTAAAATTCTAGGAATTTGTGAAATATCTCATAAAAACATAGCCTCAAGGATTTTTAAATATCTACCATTTTATCAAAAAAAAAAAACTTATTCTTTCTTGTAAAATATATTATGAAATCAATTTTTATGTAAAGTTCATATTCGATAAGTGCCTCAGTAACTTGTTTCAATAAAAATTACCTATATTTTTCAAACCTTCTTTCCAAAGTCTTTTTTCCTCCTGCTCTTTGTCATTTGCGTCACTCATAACGCATCCGGTCTTGTTATGTAAATCCACCAGATACTGGACCAAAATAAAACCCTACTTAAAATTAAACGTATATCTCCCTTCCATGGTCGCTAAAGAACAGTCTACCACGTGTTACGAGACCTGTTGCCGTAGCCCGTATACCTTGGCGCAACCTTTGTAGGGCCCCACTATTCTTTTGCGATGTAAATCTGCCATACCGATGGGTCCCATATGGCAGTCACAAAGCTGGTTCCGTTGGCAGTCCTCTACAGCAGATAGCATGAGGGCAATTCCGTCAATTTGACACGAGAAATATTATACCACCTCGCCTAGGTATGGGAGCTTCTAAATACACCACAAAAATTACCCTCCATAACCATACTTTAAGAAAATATATATATCTCATTGCATAATGATCATGATGTCTTTCATAATTTTTCTTCACATCTTTCATCCTAAACAAACCCTCTCCTCCGGCCCCTCTGTTTGGCCTATTAGGGCTGAATAGAGAAAGGTATCTATTTGGCCTTGATGGGTCAAACAAAGGCCTTCTGTTCGGTCCGACAAGAGAAAGCCAGGAGCTAAGGCCAAAGAAGGGCTAGCAAAGAAAAGTCAGGATCGAGGCGATGCGCCCAACAAGAAAAGCCGAGGGCTAAGGAGAGACAGGGGCCGGGGGGGTGCCAAGAAGAGCCTGGGGCTAGGGAAAGAGAGTCGGTGCTCGGAGGAGGGGTCAGACGATCGAAGCTGGAGAGAGAGTCGGTGTCGAAAGGGTCCGAAGCAGTCGAAGCCGGGGAGGGAAGCTGGAGGCCAAGGGGGTCTGAAGCAAGGCATCCAATCGAAGAGGGTCGCCGCACCTGCTCGCTGCTGGTGCCGCGCTGTCGCCGCTCACCGCTGCTGGCCGAAGAAGGAGAAGAGAAGAGGAAAAAGGAAGATGAGAGGAGTGTGTTGGCCGGGTGGGGTGAGGAAGAGGGATATGGAGAGAGAAAAATAGTGGAAAAGAAATTTAAAGATAGTTTAGAAATTTAATTTAATTTTTTTTAAATCTAGGGGTATAGAGAGTAATTTTTTTAGTATATTTAGAAGCTTCCCAGAGGTATTAGTCTAGAGGAGCTGAGTGCCGCACCGCAACCTTCCTCGCATAGAACGGATGGACATGGAGTGGGGCAATGAGGCTCCTTCGTATTATGATCTATTAAAAAAATATTATATCTCTATCCATCCCATATTCACTAAAGCGATCAATAGCTGCATGAATTATCCATTTTATACCGTCACTTGTTGTATTCTTAATTTTATTAGTTTTATAAATTTTTAAAAAATTGTAATTCTTAATCTAGGTGAATTGTTTTTTTTCTTTTAATTTTAAGTTTGATAAGACACCAAAAAATTGTAATTCTTAAACTAGGTGAATTGTTTTTTTTTCTTTCAATTTTAAGTTAAACAAATGAATAAGACATCAAAAAAAATTATAATAGATGTAAGGTGGAAAGAACTTAAGTTCATTGAGGTAAATTCTTTTACTGTTATCCGATGGCTTCGGCAGAACTGCGACTATATTTCAATTAATCCTTTGCTTCATGACATCCGATCCATCTTTCGGGCAACTCACAGAGTCTAGATCCGTCATGTCCATCGAAAAACCAACTCTGTGATTGACTGGATTGCGGCCTCAATAGCTTATCATTCCGGGTTTAAATTTGGAAGCAGGATGACTCCTGTTCTTTTGTACTTAAATAAATCTTATTCTCTGATGACTGACTCGTACTAGATTAGTATGATCATCTGCTTGTATCAAAAAAAAATTGAAAGACTCTAAAATTTAGGTGGAATAACGAAATGTCTTTCAAAGTGTACCAGTCCTATAATGCATGGACACAAAATACTTGTCCATATGCAACATGAGCCACGCTCCATGTCTTGCATGGTAGATCCTATGTTAGATTCATGTTGGATCCATATTACAACATAGGAAACTTTATGTTTGGCATCATCTAGAGACTTGATTAGGTCTTTTGTAAGAATGACATGGTATTTTATGCATAACAATTTGATCATGCTTTGAGATGCATGGATGATCAATCATCATAAGACACAGACATGCATGATTATACATGATCATGCATGCACACATGAAGGATAGAAATGCTATTTTGCGACAATAATTTTACTTAAATCGCTGACTTTCAAGAGTATGTAGGCATAGTGTTGCTTGTAGTTGAGATTGGCATGCATAATCCAAATTTTGACATACCTTGGAATTAAAAGTCAGTGTTGGGTTCCGGTCATACAGCGGAAGGCTGGATTTCAAAAAAATTTTAACCTTGAAACGTTAATCAATCGAAACTTAGACCCAAGACCCCTTGATTATAACAATTAATTAGTCATAAAATGTAACATATATGTAAAGGAACATACCTTAGTACTTGGTGAAGAAAGAAGAAACCGGTTATCCAATCTTTTCCACTAGGCGCCCAAGTGTTCCCTCCAATGGTGATCCACGAGAATTGGACCAAAGATATGCTCACGAACTTGACTTAAACCTCTTTTTGGCTTCTTGACTTCTTGGCTTGGCTCTTATGACCTTTTTACCCTTTTCTTAAGCCTAATAAAACTTGTATAGGCTAAGAAAAGAGCTGTCCTAATTGACTAAGGCTTGTAGGAAGGGGAGAGGGAGAGAGAAGACTCTTATCTTAACAAGGATTACTAAAAATTATCCGATGCAATCCTATATGTGCCACCCCCTTTAAATAGTGAATGAGGAGACATCAAATGAAGGGATACAACCCATTCCACGTCCTTCTGAAAGGATATAAAATTTTTAAATTCATTTCAATTTGAATCAAGGACACATCGTTATAATTTTCTGCACCTTTCTCCCTACATGCACCACACCTGATGGGATGCTTTTGGCATCCCATCTTAAATCAGATAGCCTCTGATTTTGCCATGTGTCAAGATAAGGTTCTCCATATTTATATGGACTCTTAAATCCCTAAAAGATGCGCCTTCTAGTGCCTTAAATCAGAAGGACTTTTAGACGCCTCTTAAAAATTCTGCACATGCACAGTTTTCCTTTCGAAAGTCCCATGTCTCTTGGACTCTATTAATTCAACCTTATCCAATACAGTAACATCTAGATAAGGTTCTCCACGTTCAATGGACCTATAAATCTCAAAAAAAGATGCGCCTCCTAATACCTTAAATCAGAAGGACTTTTAGGCGCCTCTTGAAAATTCTGCACGTGCATAGTTTCCCTTCCGAGAGTCCTATATTTCTTGGAATTTATTAATTCAACCTTATCCAATCCAATAAATGGTCGATCAGGTCAGTGGTTATCCCAAATTAATTCTAAAATTAATTTGGATCAATTAATTAAGCCGGTTCAAATCAATTTCGATCCAAATTGGAGCGATAGTTAGCCACATGTGCTAGCATGCTGATTGGCTAACAAATTAAATTAATTAATCTTATTAAATGATTCTTTGACCAATTCCTTATGTGTGTGACCCATTGGGTTCCTCATCTAGCCAGCAGTAGGTTTAGTTTTAAGTCGATTTAGTTCGATTAGAAACTGACTAATCGAATTAGATCAAATCATGCTAACCCTAGTTGCCAATTTGAACCATCTTTCAAATTGACTCATGAATTAAATAAATTTAATTTATGAAAACCTACAAGACAAGATTACATCTAGCAATGTATCATGTCTACCTAGAAGATGAGGAATTTGATGGAATTACCAAAATAACCTTCAGTGGCAAGTTACTATGCAATTCAATCCTTCGATCTTTCTTTATCCCGAATAAGTGATGGGTATGAAAAAATGTCAAACCCTAACATTTTATTTATTTGAATCTCAAATCAATAATAAAGACTCAACAAATGAAAAATTAGAAACATATTCTAATTTCATTTTGCTTTGATCAAAGACTTCTTGAGTCATCATATGATGAGATTACATGGGATTACTTTTCCTCTTACTAGGAATGATCGATTCCTTGTTGACCTACTCATAACCTTCACACACAATCCTTTATATCCATGAACACCCCGTACATGACTTAGCCATGAATGAGTATGAACTAAAACATAGATTCATGTGCATAAGATTCTATGGTAATCTCAGGTCTAAGGATCACTTGCACAACTCCCACTAAGATAACTATCTTTTGACAAGTAAGTAAGATCTCCATAAGATGTTCTCAATGCGGATCAATTCAGTGAACTCATACCCTAATGAGCACCACATCCTTGTATTAGTGTCTCTACACAAGTGGCTATGAGACCAACCACCCTCTTTATTGAGTATACATAGAATGTGCCAGTCTTACCGGTATCATCGATCCCCGACTCGATGATCCTTCGACTGGGAATATTTTAGATTAGAGTTTTTAGGAACTTAGGTCTCATCATTATGAACTTCATCATAACTCTAATTCCATTGCCCTAACCTTATGGGTTCATCATAATCTTAATAAATATAAGACACAGCATATGATGAATAAAAAAAAATGCCTTTTAATTGATAAAATATCATATATGAGTTAAAAAATTACAAAATGCCCTTACATGATTAGCTTTTAGGGCACTACTCTTTCAGTCAGGACATTAGATCGAACTAACTTAATGGTTTTGAATTGCGAGTAAATTAATTAATTTATTAAACCTTCTTATATAACATAATTGAATGGTGTGCATCGTTTTGATAATCATATGGAATGCGACAATTTAGCAGACTCAAAACAACTCAGCTGTTATTCAAAAAATAACAACAAACTAATGCCTAATCGGGACCCCACATGTTTTCAAATCCGCTTAAACATAACATTATTGTCTTATGGTGGATCACACATCTTTGCTCAAAAGAATATGGTAGATCACACATCGAACTCATGCATAACTTGCCATCTAATTTGACATGTGCAATTCTCTCCGGGTTTATGCCGGTTTTTTCCCCTATTCGAGTACATAGTTTGGGCTATTATTATTATTGTTTGTGTTTTGCTTGGGGTGGCATGATGGTTGGACCTATGATGTTCTTTGGTTATTGATGCTTTGCTTTAGGACAGTCTCTCGCTTCTTTTTTTGGGTTTGAGATTTAGTCTGAAATGTAGTTGATGAAGATATTCAGCTTGTCACCAAGCACAGTTGAGCAGTATTTTATACAAAAACATTTGGATTTTATTTTGTTCTTCATTTGAATCATGCCATACATGACAATCAGTGGACCAAACATCTTAGTTGTTATTGAGAAGGCAGCCTTGGACCCCATATGTTTGCAAATCTATATCACCTGGTTCTGCATGTCTACTATATGCATAGTCAGTGCTTTAAAGGGTGAAGATAAAGTTTTTTGTTTTTAAACAATAAAAAAGGACTAATGCCTTAGAAAAACACCACCACCCGGAATTTGCGGTAGCTAAGGCCCTGTTTGGTTCGTGATTCAAAAAACTTATTTTTAAAAATATGGATTGTATCTAAAAATCTGAGTTATATTTTGTTGATTTTTAGTATTCGAGAATATGTTTGGTTAGTGTTTTTGAAAACTATTTTTTTTTGGAGAAAAGCAATAAATTGCGTGGAGAAAGGTCGCGGAAAGAATGAAGAAGGTGAATTCATAGTTTTGAGCATTTTTAGGAAGGATAAAATCTGGAAAACGTTTGAGATGAATCCGATGAAAATGTCGCTATGGTATTTTTTAAATTCATTTAGATTTTTAGAATCATTTCGAAAAAGTGTTTTCAAAAATGATTCAGCCAAACATTTTTCATGATATGGGTTGGATTTTTGCTTTCGGAAACAAAAAAAATCAACCCAAATCCCAAACAGGCCCTAAATGATTGAAAACCCTAGGAAAAAAATTAATACTTCTTTATTTTTTATTTCACTATCCAATTAGCAAAAAAGATTAGTCATATGATTGACCTCTATGTAAATTCTACGATATTCATTTATTTAATAATTAAAAGAATAAAATAATAAATCACCCTTCAATATAATCCTGCAACAAAAGATGAAGGGTTTTGACTTCAAGCCGCAATAAGTTCAGCAATAGTTACAGAATTAGTGGCTCTAGAAATAGCGGATGCTTAAAAAATCGTACCCTCATTATTCCTAATGATCATACAAGCCCTAGCTATCATCTAGTGAATAGAGCCATCAAAATTAACTTTTAAGAATCCTAATTAAGGAGGTACCCAGTAAACAAAAAGAGAAGAGGCCATATCAGAATGTGGCATAGTACCCTAGATACCAGAATCACTTGATAAGAGTCTTCTGGTAGAGTGACAAACCTCTGAAGAGAGAGTTGTAGCCTGTATAACCATCCACTATAGATTAAATTATTTATTTTGGAAATAAACCTCATTCCTAGCAATCCAAATGCACCAAAGTAAATAACTGACAAAGATTTGATGTTCTTGATTAAGATCAATCTGAGAACTTGAGAGCAAAAAATTCTACACTTGATGAAGAGACTGAAACAAGAGAATGCCTTGGCAACGAACTTGATGCCAAATACATGCAACTGACCACAGATAAAAAACCAATGATTAATAGTTTTCTCTGCTAGTTGACATTGACGGCATATAGAAGAGACATATGAAATTCAAGAAGGAAGAACATGAGATGTTGGGAGCCCATTGTGCCAAAGCCTCTATAACAAAAATAACACTATTTATTGGCACTTCAATTGCGAAATCCAATTAGCCTCAGAGCAAAAGAATGTATGATCTTCTCTGTAAAGAATATCAGAAAATTTTCTAGTAGAAACCTTTGTTTTATATCCTGATCCCAAACACACAGAATCGTCCCCTAAGAAACTCCTAACAGGAATTTGTAGAACATCATTCACCACAGAAGAAGAAAACATTTATCGAAGCAACTCATCATTCCAAATTCCAGGTAACAGAAGAAGACCATTAACCATACTTCGAGAGTCAAAATATCAATATTGTGCTTCAACGATAGCCGATTAAAGGGTATTTGAGACACTCTCCATGAATTCAGGACCCTACCTCTACAAAAATTCCCTGAATTCACGAACCTCCTAATTCTCAACAAAAGATTGACCACCTGTTTGTCGGATGAAGACGAAATACAATTGAAATCCTCTGCAATACCAATTGAAAGATTAAGAGAAATAACATTTTGAAGCTCCTCCTACAAAAGTCTCCTATTTAACCCATTTGTATTGACATGCACTATAGGAAAAATCCATAGATCAGGGCCACCCCAGACATAATTCCATAAACACATTGCTGAGACAGTCACAAAATCAATATCAAGATTTTTCCTCCACAATACAATCTATCTATCATATAGACCCACAGAGAATAAACGTGGAATGCCAAATCGGACCCAACTATTTAATTACCTTTAAGACAGACTCGCTCGCTAATCAAACTTTCACCAAAATACGTACTTTCACAGGATATAAAGCAAATAATCTATGAATAGAAAGAAGAAAATTAAGAAGGCTTAGCAACCCTCTTATAATTCCAAATAAGATAAGACATAATCAATCTTACAGAGAGGTAGAAGCTACCTTTGGATCAGCAAACAGTACCTCAACGAACTCATTCCTACCACCTCTCAACTTGTGTGCCACAGGTGCCACAACAGAACAAGTCCGATTTTTTGGAATGGCTACAACCAAACACCTAGATGACCCACCATAACAGGCCTTCTCATTTCCCGACCATCTAAGGGAATCCAGACCACCCAAATTATCCTCCTTCCTACTCGGTCGTCCAACAAAGCTTCACTCTTTAGGCTGTGTTTGATGTACAGGATAGCATTTATCCAGGGAATAGCTGAGGGGATAAGCACCTTTTTAAAATTACCACTCTGCCATCAAGGGATAACTTTAGTTATTCCTGAGTTCCCTAAGGAATAAGTTCAGGGGATAACCCAGGGTTATCCCCTCTGCTTAAACTTTTTCAGCACTATCCCCTGTAGCTATAGCATTTGAGGAAGATATCCCCCTTATCCATCATATCTAACACACCCTTAGATGATTGCTCCATCAGAAGCTTGAGCATAACATCTTCTGACTGTTCATTTCGGGGCTGGATGAACTCGAACCTGAGTCAGCTGACTTAGCCCAGGTCCTCTTTCCACCAATTCATAGTCCCACCTTAGGACCCATAAAGACCAAGTCACACCCGACAAGGTCCTTCGGTTGCACCATGTTCACCTCCAAAGTTGGAAATTTTCAACTTCCATAACTTTCTTTCCTGCTCCATTTCAATCTCTGACATATCCTCTAGAATGTTAAAACACGACGGTTTGTCAAGTAGTTTCTTACCTTTCGGATCCTTTTATGATACGTCTTGATTATCCTGAATCAAAGATTTTGAGTTTTAAAGCCGTGCATTACTCCTAGTCTCCTTCCCTGAAGTTGGCCTCCACGTCCCCCTTATCCATAATCCCAACTAGTGAAGGTCCAAAAAGCCATCCATCCTTTACTTCACTAAAAAAATGAGGAGTTTTGAGCTTCGAAATTGACCTTCGTAGTGCGATGAGAAGCATCCATCCTCTTTGATTTCAGAATCCCAACAACAGTATGTGTTGAAGCCACTTTCGATGAAACTTTAAAAACACACTCTGACTCAATATGTCCCATCCTTCCACAAGTGTAATAGTAAACGGGAATACCTTCATATGTAAATCTTTGCCACATTAGATCCTTACCATCTCTACAAATCAGATTTACGCTCGGGTTAAGAGGCTCCTCAAGATCAACAAAAACACAAATCCTAGCAAAATTTCTATGAGGTATAAAAGTATTTGTCTAGTTGTCTAGCCATAGCGGTTTTTCTGTAGCAACAGCAGTCTCTAAAATTCGATCGTTAGACCAAAACTCAACCGAAAGCTCTTCCATTCTCATCCAAATTGCAGCTTTCCAGATAGAAGTCTTAGAGGTTGAAATTTCGGCTGCTAGGGTTCGAGGACAAGACCATGACCCCCGTCGACCAAGGTCCCTTCTTAGAAACCTTACTGAAATCATCTACATTGAGAAATTGGAATACATAATGATTCGAACCCACAGAAAACACTTCTAGGTCACCTGCTAACTTTCATCTGGCTTTCTGATAACTGGTAAGATACTCAAGGTTAAATTTACGAGCAAGAGTTCAACCAATCAAAGCTAACTTTCACTTATCTTTGGCTTCGCGAATGTTATCCTCTCGAAACTTTACTGTCGAATGACTTCTCAATTTTTCAATCTCTGTATAAAAAATTTGACAGATCCTAGATTGGGGTGTCACTTGCTTGGCCACATCTAACCATGGCCGCGTACTTTTGAGTACTGTTACTCTTCTAGTTACTCCCACTCTTCCTCGTGATTATTACTCCATCCTACAAATGTTTTCAGACATTGTAAAGTAATCCACACCCTGCACAATTTGTGCACGCTATTCTGTCTTTTGAGAGAATTAGAAGGAAATAATTTTTAAATTACCAATCAGAGAAGTAAAATGTCATTATATGCTACCTGTTATGGGAGGTCATGTGGAAACGCTTTTTTTCTTTGTTTTTTTTTTCTGTTTTTCTTTTCTTTTCTTATGTTTTGAGTGGAAGGGTTTAGAAATTGTTCGACTAAACAAAGCTGGTCCACTTACATAATATTTTAGAGGCCATTCTAACTACTACATTGTGGCAGGCCTTTTGACAGCCACCTGAAAGTGCTGGGAACCGAAGCATCCTTTTCAAACCATCACCTTCCCTGTTACAGATTATCCTCCCCCTCTCTCTTTGTCCCTTTCTCACTTTTGCCAACCAACGAAGAAAAAGACTCGTCCCACCCATTTAAAAGTCTGGTCAAATTTAAGCGTGGAGCAGTGGATTCAAGGCATTTGAAAGCCTTTGTTCTCTAGCTTTTGTTCATATCTGGCCTTGGGCACCTTACCCCTATATTACCTCTGAAACACTGAACACGGCCCCAGCCTCGTCTCTTAAAATGCAGAACTGTAGCTCATGCATGAATCAGAGACCTTTTCATTTGAGCGCTGACACCGTTGGAAAAAAGGACCTTAGAGAACACTGCTAGACCCTCTATGAGTCTACCAATCTCCAGGGTCCCTTCACCTTGTTTAGGACCAGACCATCTTACAGATTACAAAAGTTAATCTAAGCTCATGGCCTGTGCCCAAGCTTAGTGGTTTTCACATTGGTGTGGACATGACATTTAACGTAAATTATAAACTACTCCATGATGCTTTTTTTTTGTTGCTATATCTGACATCACACACCATATGGATAGTTTATATTGGGTTGGGTTTCCAGACCATTTCCGAGACATTTAACCTTGAGTGGGAAATGTTGCAGTTCTGATCAAGAGGTGCTTAACCTTGAGTACTAAATACAACAGTGCAGGAGGTGAATTCATCTAAGTAAAATACTAGAATTTCTTGTTGGGTTCAACAGTTAGCTTTGCCTTATGATACCTGGAACACATTGAGATGTGGACAAGGAGCCTAGCTAGATGTGAACTTCTGTGCATCCAAAAATTCATATGTATCAAAATTTTCATTTGATTTTTTTGGCACTTACTTTTTGCATGTTGTAGCCTGTGCAATCTATTTACTTTTGTCCATGTTACCCTACATGCATAGACTTCTTGTGGATAACATGAAAGTGAAGTAGTTCTTGGTACTCATGTTGCCATCCTCCCCATCCCTGAAAACTAAGCCTACTTCCAGTGGAATCACAACTGGTGGGGCACCACTCCAACGGTGCCAATACCATCCGATGTGAGGTCTGCATCCTAAGCTCATGGGTAACCACCCCATGGCTATGCGTCATAGCCAGCGTTCCCTTTCCACAGGGAATCATCTCCCCTCCGTTCATGTGCGCACGTGCGAGTAGGTCAATAATGCTTCAAAAGCTTGGGGGTTTGAATGCTGTGGGGTTGGTGCGAATTCAAAGACAGCCAGTCCGTCCTGGTGGAGCCAGGCTTTAGGTGATCAGCACTGCCCTCTTTGCACACCGCACACAACCAGAGAGAGAGAGAGAGAGAGAGAGAGAGAGAGAGATTTGCATGTAGATGGCATGGAGCTGCTTGAATGAGCTTTAGATTTCAAGTGCTAACGAGATATGATCATATGATCATATTGGTCTAATAATTGCGTAGGTTTAATTTGGGACATGCTAAAAAAAAAAGTTTTTATTACTTACAGCAATAAGTAAAATTATAAATGAATCAGACACTCAGGCTATTAGACTTTTTTGGTTCTTACTTCTGCTTAATATAAAAGTGGTGATGCGGTTGAAATTTGTTCTCTGGCTTAGGGGCGGTGCACATCGGAATCTGGATAGCACTCTTCCATTCGGATGGACCTGCAAGGTAACCTTTATACAGGAAGCATGGAGGGTGGTTCATGCGAAGAGTCTTCGACATCCAAGTTAGTAAAAATCTTCAGTAATTTAGATAAGAGGAGAAGGCTCCAACAGAAGGATCACCCTTCTTGAGATGATTTCTCACTTAGAAGCAATGGCCTTTGCCAGAGTTTTTTTGGGCTTAAATTGCCTTCGAGAGCGTATCTGGAGGGTCTTGGGACTTGGTATTTGTGTGCTGCTGAGAAGGTAAGCCGTTACCTGATTTTTCGGATGTGTTTTAGGGAGTTAGCATCCGATAAGGCCAGAATCCCATCAGTTACGGGGATCAGCAGTTGATGAAGTTGACGAACGCTTTATTGGAAATTTAAAATCTCATTGATGAGTGCTGTATTTGACTTCCATTTCTGTTTTGAGAAGCTCACTCTGCATTCTTTGTTATCGAGGTGGTTCATCCTTCGAGATATCCGACGTGGTTTGAAATAGCAATGACGCTTATGTTGAAAGGATGAGGATTGATTCTGGCGAGGTATGGAGATAGCTTCGTTCTCCCGAGGTACTAAGATAGCTCAGCCCTGCCGAGGTACGAAGACCGACTCTGGTGTCGGTGTTGAGATCGATGATGGCGTTGGTACTAACTCTGGAATCGATGAGAAGATCGATTCTGACATTTGTGCTAAGATCGACTCTGGCATCGGCACTAAGATCAACTTTGCTGTCTGTTGGACCATAGCAATATCAGCCAGTTCAAACATGGCTTGATCAGCCAAATTGGAGATAATTCGACCTTTGTCGTCCGATACACTTATTGATGCGGTGACAATTTTCTTTCGCATTAAGTGGGGTACCAAGATTTGAGAATAGAAGATAAAGAAAAAAAAAAAAGATAGAAGAGATAAGATAACAAAGATAAGGAGAGTCTAGATTATATAAACTATTTATAAGGCAAGTTATGGATTCTCATAAAATAATTTAAATATCTAATTCTTAATTCAATGAGTGATTGGATACTTTTTAAGTACTGTTACTTTTTACATTTATAATGTTCAAATAATAACTAGATCAACTCTCATTTAGTTATGATAATGGAGAAAAATTTTCAGTTTGGTTTTGCAATTCATAAAAACTTATTTTCAATTGATTGTAGTTCTTTGTTTGTTCTCCAAACATTTTGGCCATGTTTGGATGGGGGAATAAGGCCTGGAATAGGCCCTTATTCCGGCTTATTCCCTCAAACAAGGTGAAAAAGGAGCATGGGCCCCATTGGAATTTCTATTTCAGTCAACCCTCCTTATTCCGATTTCTTATTCCATGGTACCTCATGGAATAGCTCCTATTCCACTGCAGCTATTTCAGAGGCATCGATGGAATTAAATTAAATAAATTAAATAAATTTATTTATAATGTCATTTAAATAAATTAAATAAATTAAATAAATTTATTTATAATATAATTTAAAATTAAATAAATTTATTAATAGAAAATAATAAATTAAGTATGTTATTTTTTCTTTATTAATATAAAATAATTTATTAAGTATGTTCTTATATTATTTTAATAATAATAATTAATTTATTACCTTATTTATTAATAAATAATAATTTATTCAAGCCATTTTAAAAAATAAAAATTGATAACCATTTTTATTGAAAGGGGTATCTTTGGAATTTCAGAAAAATTATTCATCTATTCTTACTGGAATACATGCTTATTCCCATGTCATCCAAACATCATTTGGAATAACACTGCATTAATTGCACTGGAATAACATGGAATACCAGATTTTCATCCAAACAGAAATCTGGAATAACAAAGAAAATAAGCTATTCCTACGGAATTCGTATTCCTATTCCTGAAATAACTTTTTGACATCCAAACGCAGCCAATTTATGCTTATAGTATTCTCTTGCTAAGCTTAGACCTAATATTTTCGGCCTTCCAAGAGCCAAGTATGCTGAACACTTTCTGTTACCCATTTACTGAAAATATCTGATAAGCTCTTCGAATGAACCGTGTGCATCTCATTGTAAGGTCGAAAACGTAGTGCCAACAAAACAAAATGATCTAGAAAAGCTTAAGCACTGCAGTTTCAATCATGAAATATGGCACGGGGCAAATCACGGTGAAACATATCACCATTTTGATGTGCAATCAGTTCATGTGACGTGACATCTGGGTACGTCAACACTATTTGTTTCAGTGGCAAATGGATACGAAGAAAGCCCTCAATCTGGAGAGCAGAGATGGGTTTGGAGCAATATAAGAACGGGTCCCATCCGTGTGTTCTGGATCCAGGGTCAGGTCACTGTTCTTAATTAGGTTCCTGTTGTGGGATGCTAAGGTTTTGGAGCCATTTGGCCTTGTATAATTAAGTTGTGGCCCCACGATATTTGAAATGGTTTGGACGCCTGGTTGGCATTGATGCATGCTGCTGTTCGTCCTCCAGCCAAAAAGAGTTGATTTGCGGGAAATAATTTAGTGAAGGAAATAATACCATCATCTCATTTCCCTTCGCTTCTCCATTTACTCCTTGTAAGGGCTTCTTCCGCCTTTCTTTTCGGCAACGACTAATTTAGCGAACTGGCTCTCGGCTTAGGCAACGTAAAATTTGCGGTGTTGTTTTGTTTCCCCCACGAAAAGCTCGTGAGGTGAATGTATTTTGAAGGCCTAAACCAAGGCCGCAATGTATTTTGCAATTGATTTGGGTTTGGATTGATCGCAATTCGAATTCAAGATAATTTAAATTTGATGATTATTCTAACGAAGGATAGCTTATCGGTATCAGATTTTTGGGGACGTTGAGGGTACGAGTTGGATCGGACGAGATGGCCAATTTAAGAGTGAGAAGGGCAAGCCGTCGATCGCAGGCTAAAAAAAAAAGGCAAACATAAAAATAGATCATCCATACATTTCGTTTCACTTCCTCTCTTCCTCTTCTTTGTTTATGGCACCTCCTTCTCACTTTTCTTCTTTATTTCAGGTAAGTCTTTTTTTTTAATACAATGTTAAAGCCCTGAGTCCAGTTTATGCGTTAGGCAAGAGATTTTATTTTTCTATCTCTAAGATCCATAATTCGATGTTTATTTATGTTGAGGGGTAAAATCGTCATTGCATTAATATCCGTGCGAGGCGGCTAAGGCTAACCTCCTCCCTTCGTCTCCTCCGGGCTTCCGTAGCTCGGCCCCTCCGGGCTTCCGTAGCTCAGCCCTTCCGGGCTTTCATAGCTCGGCCTTCCGGGCTTCCGTAACTCAGCCCCTCCGGGCTTCCGTAGCTCGGCCTTCCGGGCTTCCATAGCTCGGCCCCTCCGGGCTTCCGTAGCTCGGCCCTTCCGGGCTTCCGTAGCTCGGCTTCTTCGAGCGATCCATAACCTAACATCTACCTCCGCGGAACCTGACGCGGGAGAGCCCGAGCCTACCAGAACGGCATCCTAGAAAAGAAATCATACCGGGACGTGGCCTAAAGCCTATCATAACCGCCCCGGGCCTACTCAACCAGATCTCGAGACATCAAGGAGCTCTCCTAGCCGTCGATGCCTGAACAAACAGGATATGGACTCTAACGGCCCCACAACGGCCCCACAACGGCCTGATTCTGCCTGCCTCCATATCTTAACAACCTCCGAACCTTCAGAAGACGCTCAAGACCCAGGTGACAGTCTATAAATATCATACTCGTAGATTCCCTCAGGTACGCACTCTCTCTCCTTGGGCACAGACATGCGCTTCTTACACGCGCACCTCATTCCTCTCTCCAGCAGCTCGTCGGCGCTTCTGCCCTCTGGAGCTTCCGATTGGCCGCCCCCGAAGAGGTCTCCCGGAGAGATCCACCTCCCCACTGTCTGGTTGATCGCCGATTTCTTCCCCACTGACTTGAGCGTCGGAGGGTCTTCCGCGGAGGACCACCCCCAGCGTTCCTCCGCGCGTGGACTTCTTTTGCAGGTCCGCCCCCCCTTCTTCCTGGAGATCGACCGTGCCGAGTCGGAGGACGGATTTCAGCGGCAACAGATTGGCGCTAGAGGAAGGGTCTCAAGTCCCATTAAAACTTGAAGAAAGGAGACAAGGATCTAGATCCGGAGAAGAACCTCCCCAATGGCCAACCGGAGAAGAGCAGCCTCTGAAGCTCAAGATCAGGTCGCTTCTCAGAGGCCTGATCCGACTGGCGCTACAGCGCCGCAACCTCCACCGGTCGAAACCCCGTCGCCGCCTGCCATCCCGGTGACCCAAGACCAGTTCGCTACACTGGTCCAACAGGTCCAGCCCTTACTCACCTGGTACAAGAGCGCCTTGTAGCTCCTCCTGCTTCGCATCCTTAGAAAGAGGCGGCGATTTCTTCTTCGCCGGCGACCTCCTCCTCTGATCCGCAGGGGTCAGCGGATCCCCCACGTCGCCCCAGGGGGGACAAACCAGCCCCGCGAGCCGGTTATGATAGAGATCCTCCCAGATCTCGGCGAGCCCGCTCCCTCTCCCCGGCGACATCCCACCATGATTCCACGTCATCCTTACGATTCTCCCGCCCAGCTCCTCCTCTAACCGGTGAAAATGAGATCCGCCGTCAGATCCAGGAGATGCGTAGGAGCTGGACGCCGCCAAGCAGACCCATCTGCCCCAGCCCAAGGCGGAGTAGGGCATCCCTTTCTCTAAGGGAATCATGGAGGAAGTGATTCCCTCCCACGTCAAACTGCCAGCCATCGAATCCTATCACGGCTCCACTGATCCGGACGACCATCTCAGTAGCTTCCGATCAATAATGATGTTCCACGGAGCATCTGATGCGGTCCTCTGCCGAGCCTTCCCATCCACCCTCAGAGGATCCGCCCGAGCCTGGTTCAACGCCTTGAAACCGGGTTCCATTGATTCATTCGACGAGCTGAGCCACCTTTTTATTGGCCAGTTCGTCAGCAGCCGCTGCCATCGACGAAGATCCGACTCCCTCTCGAAGTTAAGCAGAGAGAGGGGGAGTCCTTAAGAAATTACCTTGGCCGTTTCAACAAGCCATGCTAGAGGTGGACCACCTTAATCATGAGGTGGCTATGTCCGCCCTGGCGGGGGGAGTTTCGAAGGAGAGCGACTTCTATCTGGCAATGGAGGTTAGCTATCCCCCATTCTATCTGATATGATGGCCCTTGCGGACAAGTACGCTAGGGTCGAGGAGTCGCGGAGAGTGGCCCGCGCTGAGCAAGCGAAGAAGAAACAAGAGCCCAAAGTCCCCGACAGACACCGTCCCGTCCGTCGACCAAGTCCGCCTCGCCGCCAAAGAGTCCCTCCACTGCCGCCAAGGAATCACTCCCGAAGTCCTCCCAGGCGATTCGATCGCTATACTCCGCTGACTGTGCCCCGGGCGCAGATCCTCATGGAGATAGAGCGTCAACTTCCCCGGCCGGTACCTCTCCGAGGAAACCCGACCCGAAGAGATCCCGCCAAATACTGCCGCTACCATAGGGAGCACGGTCATGACACTGAAGAATGTTGCAGCTGAAGAATGAAATAGAGAGGTTGATTCGGCGGGGACGACTAGATCAGTTTAGGAGGGCACCCGAGCCGCAACAGCAAGGAGGTGACCGCCAGCCCGAGCTCCCACAACTTCCTCCTCCACCCAATCCGCCCGTGGTCGGTCATATTAATATGATTGAAGAGGCCGGCGGATCGAGCCCCAGAGGCGGCAGAGATGGATCAGTGCCAAAGAAGGCACGGATGGGCGAACTCTCCTTCTCCGATGACGATCTCCTGGGAGTACAACTCCCCCACGATGACGCATTAGTTGTATCCCTTAATTTGAACAATTATGATGTAAGCCGAATCCTTGTTGATAGTGGAAGCTCGGTAAACGTTTTGTACCTCGGTGTGTTTACCAGGATGAAACTGCTCATGGAAAATCTTCGAGCCGTGGATTCCGCCTTGATGGGATTCATCGGCGATGTCATCGTCCCGGAAGGAATCGTCACCCTGACGGTCCGCGCAGGAACCTGGCCCCTTGTGGCCATTGTTCAGACCGATTTCCTGGTGACCGACCTCAGGTCCCCGTATAACGCCATATTCGGCAGGCCTGGTTTAATGTCTCTCAAGGCAGTGGTCTCCATCCCGCATCTGTCTATGAAGTTCCCTACCGAGCAAGGAGTTGGCGTGGTTCGGGGAAGTCAAGCCATGGCTCGGCAATGTTTCGTTACGAGCCTCCAGTCTAGGATACCCGAAGTTGACGGGTTAGACGCTCGCGAAGACTTCGCCGAACAGTGGGGAGAACCAGTAGAGGAATTGGAGGAAGTACCGTTGAACGAAGCTCAGCCGACCGAACCACAAGGATCGGGTCGCTACTCAAAGGAGAGTCTCGGCACAGGTTGATCAGGTTCCTCCAAAGCAATGCCGACATCTTCGCCTGGACCACCTCCGACATGCCGGGAATCAACCCCGAGGTCCTCGTCCACCATCTCAATGTGGACGAGAGGCACAGGCCTGTTAAGCAGAAGAAAAGAAGCTTCGCCCCAGAGCGGCAAAAGGCCATTGAAGAAGAGGTCGACAAACTCATAAAGGCCAACTTCGTCCGAGAGGTGAATTACCCGAACTGGCTGTCAAATGTCGTCATGGTGAAAAAATCGAACGGCAAATGGAGGATCTGCATCGACTTCACCGACCTCAACAAAGCCTACCCAAAGGACAGCTTCCCCCTCCCTCGGATTGATCAGCTCGTGGACGCCACCTCAGGCCACCAAATGCTGTCATTCATGGACGCCTATTCCGGCTACAATCAGATCCGAATGGCCCCTGAAGATGAAGAAAAGACCGCCTTCATAACCGATCGAGGTACCTACTGTTACCAAGTTATGCCTTTTGGTCTTTAGAATGCAGGGGCGACCTACCAGCGGCTGGTCAACAAGGTGTTCAAGGAGCAAATCGGCCGGAACATGGAGGTGTATGTGGACGACATGCTGGTTAAAAGCAAGGAGGTGTCACAGTATGTCGAGGACCTCTCGGAGAGCTTTGCAACGTTGCGCAAATATGGGATGAAACTCAACCCGACCAAGTGCGCCTTCGGCGTTAACTCGGGGAAGTTCCTCGGCTTCATGGTCTCCCAGCGAGGTATCGAAGCTAACCCCCAGAAGATTCAAGCTCTCCAACAAATGGCGCCCCCAGCATCTGTTAAAGAGGTCCAGCGCCTAACCGGGAGGATAGCGGCCCTTAACCGCTTTGTGGCGCGGTCGGCCGAGAGATGCCTCCCCTTCTTCAAAACTCTTCGATCGGCCAAAAACTTCCAGTGGACTCCCGAGTGCCAGAAATCATTTCAAGAACTCAAGAAGTACCTCGGCTCGCCTCCGCTTCTCAGTAGTCCGACCCCAGGAGAGACCCTATTCTTGTACCTGGCTGTTTCGGAGAGCACGGTTTGTTCGGTGCTAGTCAAAGAAGAAGGCAAGATCCAGAAGCCGATCTACTATGTGAGCAGGCTGCTCCGCGATGCGGAGATGAGGTACAGCAGGATTGAAAATATGGTGTTGGCCTTGATCACCTTGGTTCGAAAGCTGTGGCCGTACTTTCAAGCACATGCTGTAACGGTCCTGACTGACCAACCTATCAGGGCGGTGGTCCATCGTCCGGAAACATCGGGAAGAATGACCAAATGGGCCGTCGAGCTAAGCGAGCATGACATACATTTTCAGCCTCGCCCAGCCATCAAAGCTCAAGTACTGGCCGACTTCCTCCTCGAGTGTACCATCCCGGAGGACGGTTCTACCCCAGACTCCCTGGAAGAGCCAAAGTCTGAGCCCGGTGGCTCCTCCACGTCGACGGGTCGTCCAATGCCCATCACTCCGACGCAGGTCTAGTTCTCACTAGTCCTGAGGGGATGACCTTCGAGTATGGCGTCCGATTCTCCTTCCCGACTTCCAACAACGAAGCCGAGTACGAAGCTCTGTTAGCTGGACTCCGGATCGCCCGCAATCTGAAGGTGGAAAAGCTCAACGCCTTCACCGACTCTCAGCTGGTAGCCGGCCATGTTCGGGGAGAGTTCGAAGCTCGGGAACCAAATATGATTCGATATCTCTAGGAGGTGCGTAACTTGCTTCCCCATTTTTCGAATTTGAAATTATTCGGATTCCCAGATCCGAGAACGCCCGTGCCGATCTACTCTCCCGTCTGGCAACCACGGAGGCAATGGATGCCGAGCAAAAATTCCACCTGGAGACTCTGGAAAAGCCGAGCATCGCGGAAGCCGACCGCGTGATGCAAGTTGAGGCCGAACCATCTTGGTTCGACCCTATCCTCAAATATCTCAAAGAAGGATCGCTTCCGTCTGACCGAAGAGAGGCTAGGAAGCTGAAGCTGCAGGCCATCCACTACGTGTTGATTGACAACCAACTGTATAAGCGGTCATTTTTCATGCCGCTGCTTAGGTGCCTTCACCCATCAGAAGCGGACTACGCTCTGCGCGAGGTACATGAAGGGATTTGCGGCAACCATCTGGGGAGCCGGTCCCTCTGCCATAAAGTGCTGCGACAAGGTTATTACTGGCCGACCATGCAGAAAGACGCGGACGATCTGGTCCGCGCCTGCGACCCCTGCCAAAGACATTCAAACATCCAAAGACTCCCTTCCGTCGAGCTCGTTTCCATATCCTCCGCTTGGCCCTTTGCCAAATGGGGGATGGACATCCTCGGCCCATTCCCGCTTGCAACAGGGCAGCGGAAATTTTATTTGTCGCCATCGACTACTTCACCAAATGGGTCGAAGCAGAAGCGGTCGCACAAATTACCGAGGCACGGGCTCGAGACTTTGTGTGGAGGTCCATCATCTGCCGATTCGGCCTTCCCCATACTATAATCACCGATAACGGCAAGCAGTTCGATAACTCCAAATTTCGCCAGTTCTGCGAGGAGCACGGGATCCGTCATCACCTCACTTCGGTCGGGCACCCACAAGCCAACGGGGCGGCCGAGGTGACCAACAGAACCCTCCTCCAGGGAATTAAAGCTCGTCTCTCCAGAGCCCAAGGCAGGTGGGCAGATGAACTACACCATGTCTTATGGGCCTACCGCACAACCCCAAGAGCCCCAACAGGCGAGTCCCTTTTCAGAATGGCTTTCGGTACAGAGGCCGTTATCCCTATGGAAGTCGGCCTCCCATCATTGCGGGTGGAGAGCTACTCAGAGGAAACTAGCAACGAACAACTCCGCACCAACCTCGACCTGATAGAAGAAATCAGAGAGAAGGCCCGGATCAGAACGGTTGCCTATCAGCAAAGGGTGGCCCGCTATCACGCCTCCAGGGTCAAAGGAAAAGCTTTCCTGCCTGGCGACCTTGTCCTCCGAAAGGCTTCTGTTTCCAAACCGCTGGAGCAAGGAAAGCTGGCGCCAAACTGGGAGGGCCCGTACCAGGTAGCGGAGATTATTGGACCAGGAACCTACAAGCTGTAGGATCTGAACGGGAAGTTCATTCCCCGGACTTGGAACGCGGACAACCTTCGCAAATATTATCAATAGGGTATGTCCTCCCTGAATTCATCCTCGCATGCCTCACCACACATTCCTGCTTATCTGTTTCCTCAAAACCTGTAGCGTGAATCATTATGCACTATATTGCTATAAATCGCAAGAAGAAACAGATACTGCTTACCAATCCTCGGCACAACCGAGCTCTCTGTTTGAACAGGAATCTCCGAACCTTGGCAGGGCCAAGTAAAATATTCTTCGAACCTCGACAGGGCCGAGCAACAAAATCTCCGAACCTTGGCAGGGCCAAGTAAAATATTCCCCGAACCTCGGCAGGGCCGAGCAACAAAATCTCCGAACCTTGGCAGGGCCAAGTAAAATATTCTCCGAACCTCGGCAGGGCCGAGCAACAAAATCTCCGAACCTTGGCAGGGCCAAGTAAAATATTCTCCGAACCTCGGCAGGGCCGAGCAACAAAATCTCCGAACCTTGGCAGGGCCAAGTAAAATATTCTCCGAACCTCGGCAGGGCCGAGCAACAAAATCTCCGAACCTTGGCAGGGCCAAGTAAAATATTCTCCGAACCTCGGCAGGGCCGAGCAACAAAATCTCCGAACCTTGGCAGGGCCAAGTAAAATATTCTCCGAACCTCGGCAGGGCCGAGCAACAAAATCTCCGAACCTTGGCAGGGCCAAGTAAAATATTCTCCAACCTCGGCAGGGCCGAGCAACAAAATCTCGAACCTTGGCAGGCCAAGTAAAATATTCTCCGAACCTCGGCAGGGCCGAGCAACAAAATCTCCGAACCTTGGCAGGGCCAAGTAAAATATTCTCCGAACCTCGGCAGGGCCAAACAACAAATCTCCGAACCTTGGCAGGGCCAAGTAAAATATTCTCCGAACCTCGGCAGGGCCGAGCAACAAAATCTCCGAACCTTGGCAGGGCCAAGTAAAATATTCTCCGAACCTCGGCAGGGCCAAGCAACAAAATCTCCGAACCTTGGCAGGGCCAAGTAAAATATTCTCCGAACCTCGGCAGGGCCGAGCAACGAATCCCCCTGGCTATGGCAAGACCAGGTAAAAGTCATTCGGGCTAAAACCCCAGCGAAAAAGCCGAAGTATACAGGCCCCAATTAAAGCCAGGCAAGTTTTAAATAGCCCCCAAGGGACTTCGTCCGGTTTGAAAATGAGCGATGAACAAAAAATCATCGGCGCACGAGGGAAAGCCACCATTGGCAGAACCCCCCTAAAGGGCCATTAAGCCCCGCGCAATCGGCCAGAGGCCCCAAGCAGAACTAGGAGATCCCCCTCCCCGCTACTGAAAACCTTTTTGGGTGACGCCCCTATAACCCGTCGTTCAAAGCGCCTACATCAACACACAAAAACGATGCGGCCACGCCAACACCCTAATTCATCACACAGGTCAAGGCCATAAACTCTTGAAGAAAAGGACTTCAAAAACAAGATCCATCTTTCATTTATAAAAAGGATTACAAAGAGGCAGTAAAAAACAGAAACAAGAAGAGAGGCCCTAAATCAAAATTCGGAGTCACTCCCGGAGGCTAGCAGCTCCTCCAGGCGCTCCGTCAAGTCAGCCACTTGCTGACGAAGGGATGCAATCTCCTCCCTATGCCGGTCCATCAACCGGCGTGAGGCCTCCGCCTCCCTGACCGACACATCCAAGTGCTCTTCGGCGATCCTCGCGAGCCGCTGATTACTCGCAAAGGCTGACGCTAGGCCCTCTCCGTCAACAGTAACGGAGGTATGCCTCCCCTCCGACCACGGCAGGCTGTCGAGCGAGGAACGCGACCCGACTGATGATCGCCCTGGGGAGGCCATTTTTTCGAACTTGAACTGAGGGATGGCCGAAACCAATGCTTCCCGGTCGTATTTGTACTCGTCAAGCAGGTATCTCTATTGGTCGCACCGTAACCACCGACCTATAAGAACTTACCACGCGTCGCCGTTTCAACGTTTGTGAAATCCGAGGTATCGCGCCCCATCCCGAGCGGGATCGGTAAGCGCGAGCAGGTTGTTCGGGAGTTCCCCAAGCAAACATTTTCCGATCTGTCGGCCCCCGCAATAAATGCATTCGGCGCTTCCCCGAGCCTCTTAATGCTAGCCTCTTTTTCGGGAAACGCAGAAGTCTGGCGTTCGGCCAATAACCTATCCCCTTGGGAAGAGTGGCGCCACCAATAAAAGCGTGAAAATATGCCGCCCGTTCCGCTCTGACGCCCCTTTATCAAGCGCCACGTGACCTAACGCTGTGGCCCGCAATGACAACTAAGTCGCTCCCTTGAGCCCGGATCCCCAGACTGGGCGGGGCCAAGAAAAACGTCCTCCGAACCTCGGCAGGGCCGAGCTACAGAATCTCCGAACCTCGGCGGGGCCGAGTGATTGAATCTCCGAACCTTGGCAGGGCCAAGTCAAATGTCTCCGAAACTCGGCTGGCCCGAGCGACAGGTTCCCTGAACCATGATGGGAAGGGGTACGAATTCCCTGAACTTCGGCTGAGGCCGACCCACGATAAATCAGGCTCCGGCAAAAGCGAAGCACGAAAATACTAGGCTTCTGACCAGAGCAAGGAGCATGTTTCGTCGAATGATCTATGAACCGCCACACACGAACCTCGATTAGTTCGGACGGCGTGAGATCCTCGTCTAGGGACGAGCGGGATGCCTTTGTACCCCACAAACAACAATGACTACAAGTTCGGCACAAGAAAAGATAGAGATCAAAAATAGAACATAACTCTCTTTATTGCCGATCAAGATCAATTACAAATGCCTCACGGGCGTTACAAGAACATTGAAATGCATAAAATAAAGGCAAATACAAAACCCGGGCAACTGCTCCAAAGCAGACCTGGCCAATCTATGACGCTCCAGCATCCGATCGTCGAGCCGGACGAGTCGCATCCAGTCAGTTCGGGTTGATAATAGCCGGTCGACATGGACCAATAGTTGCGACTGGTTTCAAGTGGTAGCGATATCTCGGTGGCCCAACCGAGATATCTGGATGGCCATCCCAGACCACCCAACCGAGGAACCCCTCGGCGAGCAAGCAGGAGGCCAGCGGACCCTGGCATCGGAACGCTCTCCCAAACCGAGTGCGTGCCGCCGTGCCTTCCCAAGTCTCAAGGACAACGAGTCGGCGGGCGAGGTTCCTTCACCCCCTTCCCAGGTGACGAAAGGTTCCCCAGGCGGCTGAGCCTGGGAATCCGAACCGGGGGAGGAGGCAAAGTTCATGCAACCCATGAGAGACCCGTGTGCACTTCCTACCGTGCATCCCCGAAGGGGAACCGCAAGGGTCACACTGGAAGAGTTATTAAGCGCTCTCCGTGTGATCCCCGCGCCCTCTTTGTGCGTTCTCCATATGATCTCCGGGACCCATCTCCTAAGGGCGAGCCATTCTTCGGCAGCTCCCCGGTCGCCCCAGCTGTCCGGCGGCAAGGAGCCTATGAGAGGAAAAATCGGTCTTCCCACTCGTAGCAGCAGAGAAGTGAGCATAATGGAAGCTCTGATGGAAAAGACACTTTGGGGATAGCCAAACATGACCCCTTTCTCCCCTTTTTATAGGCAGAAAAGAACCGGGAACAAGCTATCAAAGCTGAAAGTCCCGAGTTTCAAGCACTTGGCCCATGCCTCCACGTGGCCCCTCAGGATGAACGCAGCACCTCGCTGCGCGCCAAGCCACCGCCTTAGTTGTGACGTGTACGGAGATCCCTTCCTGATCCCGAATCACTGTCATTAAATGCAGGAAATCGTCCACTGACGCTTCAAAAACTGGCGGATTCAGAATATCGTCCTTCGAAAGTGATGTCCTCCAATGGTAAGCGATTGCGTGCGACGAAGTGATCCGCATGGGAAAAGAGCACCTTCCGGAAAGCTCTGATGCAGCTTTATGCCCCCCCACTACGCCGTATCATCCATTCTGATGAAATAAAAACCGAATCACCTGCGGAACAGCAGGACAATTGACAGAATAGCGGAAAGCACGAAGACCTTTTTGCCTGTCGGCCCCGGCCGACCTATTTTGTCTGTCGGCACCAGCCGACCTATTTCGCCTGTCGGCCCCAGCCGACCTATTTTGCCTGTCGGCACCAGCCGACCTATTTCGCCTGTCGGTCCTAGCCGACCTATTTTGCCTGTCGGCCCCAGCCGACCTATTTTGTCTGTCGGCACCAGCCGACCTACTTTGTCCGTCAGCACCTGCCGATCTATTTTTCCCGTCGGCCCAAGCCGACCCGGTTTGCCCACCGGCCTTAGCCGGTGCGTTTCCTTCAATCTCGAGATAAGGATGACCTAAGAGCCTCAAGGAGCCATAGGTCGTTCACAATCGAGGCAGAAACGACAACAAAGTCACGCAAGGAAAGCACTTAAGTGGAAACAGAAACTTCGTTTATTAAGAAACGTCAGACCAATGTCTTAAAGACGGAATACAAGAACGACTCCTAAGGACCGGGAGCCGCATCGGCTTTAGAAGGGCCCTCAGTTACATCTGCGAAAGTGTGACTAGACTCGCCCTTCTCCAATACTTTTGCCCCCTCAGCGGCGGCTTGCGACCGTCCCTCAGAAGCTGCAGCTTCGCTGGGACCGGGGGCGGCGCCAAGTTCGGCATCAGAAACATCAACATATTCATCTTCATCTTCTTCTTCAGACTCGCCATCGTCGGATCTTCAGCACTCAGGAAAGAAAGGTCCCATTCCGGGTGCCCACTGAGTATCCTCTGTTTGCACTCCTCCATCCCATGATGGAACGCGTCTACACTGATAGCGTCTTGCCTCCCCTTAAGTATGGCGAGCTGCATGTTGGCCTCGACGGCCTGCTTCTCAGCCTCTGCGACTTGGGCCCGCAGAATAATATTTTGCTCCTCGAACTCGCCGCCCGCGCCTTGAATTCTGAACTCTTGTTGCGGCTGGACACAAGCTCGCTTTGAAGAGCCCGAACCTCCAGCCCCAGCTCGCCATCTGAGAAAGCCGAAATAGGTTGGCATCACATGAAATCAATGGAAAAAGCTAAAAAATGGGGAGAAGAATGAGATCGTACCTCCTCCTCTCGTCTAGCCAACCTCTTGGCCAACTCCTCAGCCTCACTCCTGGCTCTAGTTCTATCAGCCCCGACCAGCTCAACTCTCTCTTGCAGACTGTTAATCTTCGACTGCTTGGTTCCGATTACCTCTTGGGCTTGGGTTAGCTCGTTGTTCACTCGAGCTATCACCCCTTGTTGCCATTTAGCGCCCTCCTTCAAATGAGCAATCTCGTTATCGCGGCGCTTCAGTCGCTCCTCCACCTCGCCAAGCATCCTGATCAAACGACCCCTCTCATCGGCAGCTTCCTTCCCCAGCCGACCCATACTCTCACTATGTTCTCGTTGCATTGCCTTCACCTCCGCGGAATGCTTCGACTCGATTCTGGCCAGCTCCAGGCACGCATCGTCGTTCTTCGCCAGGAGTTCCTGCAACTCCTCCACCCTGCGTTTCTGCTTGGACACCTCGGCCAGAGCGACCTGGTGTGCCGCCCTTGCCCCCTTCAGGCTCCTATCAGTCATATCCATAAGCTCCTCGAATTTTTCAGACACTTTTAGTCATGATTGAAGCTCGGCGTTATCACGCCTGGCCTGAATGCTGGCTCCTGTTGCCAGGCTCAAGTGCCAACATATTGCCCGGGAAAGCAAAACGCTCTGCGAGACAAAAATGAATAAAAACCCACAATAGGATCAATCGGGAAACATCTGTCGCACAAGAACAGTAACTCACCCGCGAGGCATAGGCCCGAGTCATCCTCATCAGGGTTGTGTTGTCAATGTCGGGAAGGAGATGGATACTCGCGGCCACGCCTTGCTGACCGAACGCAGCATCAACCAACTCCAAATCTGCAAATTTGTCCGCCGAAGGATCCGCGCCCGGATACAGAGCCGACCTCATCATGGCGGAAAATGCCTCCTCAATATCAGCACCCGAGCTACTGGGTTGGCCAACCCCACCTGAAGGACCGGCCTGGGCGGCCCCCGTCTGAGAGGCCTTCAACCTCCCAGCCTCCTCCACCAAGGCCCTGGCTTGGGTTTCTTCAGATAGTTCGGCCAGCCCAAGCGCCAGCCTCCCCAAAACCTTTTTCGAAGAAGCTCCCAATGCGGAGCTCCCGCCTTGCCGCGTCTCCTCCTTCGACGTCCCTTCCTCGGTTACCACCATCTGTGTCTCTGCCATCGGACCCCCGAGGTCTCGGCCTGTTCTGCCACTTGCATCTCCTCCGCAGGCTCTCCCGAGGCCTCAGTCTGACCTGCCTCACTGCTACCATACTCCCCTACGGAGAGACCGAGAGAAGGCTCCCCCTGAACCTCCCCGGCTGCGGCTGCCACCTCTTCCTCTCCTATCGGAGCCGACGGCGATCCCGCGGGGACAGTAGGCTCCTCGGCGATGACCGCCTCCACCAGATCCGTCGCTGGTTCCTCTTTCAGGGGGGACGCGGTCGGACGAACCAACGGAGCCTCGTCTGAGCTGTCTGAGATCTCTAACACGAGAGGGTCGGAGGCCATAACCTCTCTCCCCGGGCCCTCCTTCGCCCCCAGCGCTTCTGCCGTGACTGCCCCGGCGTCCGGCGGGCTTCTTGCGGAAGTATGAGCCCTTTTTTGGGCCGGCCACTATCTGCACCGCTACCCTCCCCCAGGCGTTTCCCTCTCTTCCTCTTGGAGAGGTTCGAAAACACCGACCTTGCGGCTGTCAGACCAGAATACACATGCTCAGGTCCGAGCATATTAATCGAGAAAAACGCACTGCACGAAAGAGACTCACCTTGCGGGTCCAGGGGGCTGAGCCCGGCTGCGAAGAGGGCCCCCTCCAATAGCAAATCATTAACCGAAAACACCTGTCCGTTACGAAGGACGTCCAAATCCTTCTCCTCCTGCGCCGACAAAGCCGGATGCTTCTCCACATCCCTTGCAACATCCCCCCATCTCCGAGGGAAGTCGGAGCCAACGTTCCCCTCCGCGATAACAAACCGACTCTTCCACCCCTTGATGGAGGAGGGCTTATCCGCAATAACGTTGAAGGATCTCCGGGGCCCGATGTAGGGCCACTCTGACTTCCTTCCGGGAATCAGATGGTAGCAGGTACGGAAAAGGGGGAGAGTGGCGACGATTTGAATCTGGTGGCACATTGAGATGAATCCGATGATATTCCGCCAGCTGTTTGGAGCCACCATTGACGGGCAGATGTTATAGTGGGTCATGATTTCTTTCACCAAGGGATGGAGAGGAAAACGAAGACCCGCCTTCAACTATCTTCGTAGATAAAGACCCCAGACTCTAAATCCCGGGTAACCCTATCTTCGGGTTCGGCACCCGTAGGACGACATCCACGGGCAAGCCATACCACTGATGAATCCTCCCCAAGTCTTCGGCAACGATTTCTGAGGCCACGTCGTCGGGGCTCATCGCCATTGAAAGAGGTATCAAATGAAAGCGATAAGCGTCAAAGAAGATGAAAGGCCAGAAATCTTCTGAAAGCAAAACGAGAAGACGCCGAGAGTATGCGCACATATATATATATCGACAATGCGGCCGTCACTTCGCTTCTCCGCCAAGGAAGCCACCCTAAAAAGGTGGGGCATCTCATCCTAGGCGTCCCGAATCACCTCGACAAACGCCCGATCGATCGGGTTTCATAGCATGGCGCAATCCCAGCCGTCGCTCGCGAGGGAGCCTTAGCCCCGAAGGCAGGATGGCCCTGTCGCATTAATTAGGGCATCATTGCGCAAGCTATTTAAACCAAGACGTCCCATACAAGACGCGCCATTCGAACTCGTACTCCCTACGCCCGAACCTACGCTTCGAACTAGGGAGTGGAGGGCATGTGTTGAGGGGTAAAATCGTCATTGCATTAATATCCGTGCGAGGCGGCTAAGGCTAACCTCCTCCCTTCGTCTCCTCCGGGCTTCCGTAGCTCGGCCCCTCTGGCTTCCGTAGCTTGGCCCCTCCGGGCTTCCGTAGCTCGGCCCTTCCGGGCTTCCGTAGCTCGGCCCCTCCGGACTTTCGTAGCTCGGCCCTTCCGGGCTTCCATAGCTCGGCCCCTCCGGGCTTCCGTAGCTCGGCCCTTCCGGGCTTCCGTAGCTCGGTCCTTCCGGGCTTCCGTAGCTCGGCTTCTTCGAGCGATCCATAACCTAACATCTACCTCCGCGGAACCTGACGCGGGAGAGCCCGAGCCTACCAGAACGACATCCTAGAAAAGAAATCATACCGGGACGTGGCCTAAAGCCTATCATAACCGCCCCGAGCCTACTCAACTAGATCTCGAGACATCAAGGAGCTCTCCTAGCTGTCGATGCCTGAACAAACAGGATATGGACTCTAACGGCCCCACAACGGCCTGATTCTGCCGCCTCCATATCTTAACAACCTCCGAACCTTTCAGAAGATGCTCAAGACCCAGGTGACAGTCTATAAATATCATACTCGCAGATTTCCTCAGGTACGCACTCTCTCTCCTTGGGCACAGACACGCGCTTCTTACACGCGCACCTCATTCCTCTCTCCAGCAGCTCGTCGGCGCTCCTGCCCTCTGGAGCTTCCGATTGGCCGCCTTCGGAGAGGTCTCCCGGAGAGATCCACCTCCCCACTGTCTGGTTGATCGCCGATTTCTTCCCTACTGACTTGAGCATCGGAGGGTCTTCCGCGGAGGACCACCCCCAGCGTCCCTCCGCGTGTGAACTTCTTTTGCAGGTCCGTCCCCCCTTCTTCCTGGAGATCGATCGCACCCGAGTCGG
This sequence comes from Calamus simplicifolius, assembly GCA_900491605.1. Lineage (NCBI taxonomy): Eukaryota > Viridiplantae > Streptophyta > Magnoliopsida > Arecales > Arecaceae > Calamus > Calamus simplicifolius. Next base: position 365,688 of record UESW01004877.1, read on the forward strand.
AGGATGGATTTCAGCGGCAACAATTTATTTTGAAAAAAGTATTTTATTTTATTTTTTTCCATCAACCCGAATTTTAACCGAACTTAACCCGAACCCGATTTTTAAAAATAGGGTTAGGGTTAGGTTTTACAAATAAAGTTAGGGTTAGGGTTAGGATTGACATTTTACAAATAGGGTTAGGGTTAGGGTTAGGATTAAGAAAAATTCAATTTTATGAGCTCGAGTTGCACCCCTAGTTGGACGGTCTTATCTGAATTTAAAAACTACATATTTAGCCAAATTTTAAAATTAGATTCAAATAAAATATTTTGTATATATATATATAGAGGATTATATTTGATCGAAAACTGATTCAGGTCGATTTATAGATAGTAATTATATAATTTTTTACTTTAATTACCTTAATTAATTGATTAAAAATTATTTAAATTGATTTTTTCTTTTATTTTAATAACTATATTCATCTTATTTTTATTTAATTATATTATTAAATTATTTAAATCAAATATATTAATAAATATTATAATTTAAATTTTATAAATTTAATTTAATTTGATTTTATCTTGAACTTTATGGATTGGATTCGGCTTACACTTGTTGCCGAATAGGCCTGACTGGATCAACAAATGGGTTGGGCCTTCACCTCTTCTTTACTCTTCACCTCACCCTGTTCCGTTCTCCCCGGCACTTTGTCGAACCTCTCGCCGTTTTCTTCCGGCGGTAGGAGGAGATGGGGTCGGTGTTCGATTGATGAAGTGATCGGTTAGAGGGAGGAGAGGGTGGTGGTTGGGGGATAGGGAGGGTGGGGTTTGGAGTGGCGGTGGGGTGCTCAAGGTGTGGGAAGCAAGCTCAAGATGCTCCTCACCTTCATCGATAAAATCCCCGATTGGTATCGCTTCCTTCTCTCGAGACTTTCAATGCATTTTCTTTCCTTCTTGTGCGCAGAAGGATCTTGAAGTATTTGATCGAGCTCCTGTTTCGGATTTCTGTTGGGTTTTACTTAACAAAATATCTGGGTTTTAACGCGGAGTCTTATTTGTTAGAATTATTTTTATATTTGGGTCATAAATATAATTATTAAATGTGTATGAATATCATGATGTTATTGTGATCTAATTTGAAATAAAGTTTGTCACTTAAGATCATGATATTATTGTATAGATATCATAAGTAAAATTTTTAATTTGACAAGGGCCAAATTAAAAAAAATTAATTATTAACCATTTTTCGGCAGTTCTATGAAAAGGGGTTATGGTTCCCAATTTGTAGCATGAATAATTTTTTTTTGTTTGTATCATCATCAACAAGCAATAAGGAACCAAGGATAAACTGTAAATTTGGAAGATCATGATCATTCAAAAAAATGATTCAATGAATCCCGGTATGCTTCTGCTATTCTTCTATTCATAAGAATTCTGGTACGCTCCCGTTATTCTCTTGTTTATTTTGAATTTCTTTTGAATTGAATTGAACATAATTTTGGTTTTGATGTGGCTAAGTATAGCCACAAGGGTAATTTCGATGAAATCAATGCATTTGCGGCCCGGGCATCACCGAGTCTGCCGGGCCGGCCCCGACCACAGCGGTCGGCCCCGCCATGGCACCTCCCGGCCCCGGCACCTTCCCAGGCGGTCCGGTATCTTCCTAGCCGGCCCCCTACGTCTCCAAGCCAGGCGGCCCGGCATCTTCCTAGCGGTCCCCTACTTCTCCAAGCGAGTCGGCCCCGATACTTCCTTGCCGGCCCTTCTCGGCCCCGGCGTCTCCAGTTCCGCCGAATCGGCCAAGGCCATCCCCGGTCGGCCTGACTCGGCCCCGGCGTCTCCAGTTCTGCCGAGTCGGCCAAGGCCATCCCCGACCGGCCCGACTCAGCCCCGACGCCTCCAAGTCCGTCGATTCGGCCCCGCCCCGGCACTGCCTTGCCAGCGGGATTGGCCCCAGCCATCTCGAGTCGACCCGGCTCGGCCCTGATAAGTCAGGATTTTTCAGTTTCCGCCATATCAGCCCTAGCATGGCCCTATCAGTTCAGGGCGCCACCTCTCTGATGCGCGCCGCCTGACAGCGCCAGATCCAACAACCCACTGGCCACGCTGGTGATGATAGGACATGACACACTTACCCAATAACTGATGGGACGTAGCCCACCAACCAGCCCAGATTCACGCAAAGGCTCAGCAGACATTCTGACTTCACGAAAACCCATGTGATCGTGCTAGCGTCAACCCCTATAAAAGGGTAAATCACTTCGAGAAGCAAGTTTACACACTTGATACCCTAATACTCAGAGGAAAATTCCGGTCCTTCTGAGATCTCTCCCTTTTCCAAGAGCTCTCTCGAGCTCCTTCTTTGTTGTGACCTCGATTGCTGACTTGGGCGTCGGAGGGTCTCACCGGAGGATCCCTTCTGGTCTTGGGACTTTTTTGCAGGCCAGATTGGCGCGCCAGGTATGGGGAGGAAAAGTAGCGAATATTCTCCCTGTGCTACATCTCAGTGAACGAGACCCCCCTCTCTTTTCTTCCAGAAGCCATGGTGGTGACACGAGCTCAGGATGCCTCCATCAGCTGCCCAGTGGGGTTTCCCCCGCCAGCTAGATAGCAGGAGGCCAATCCCCCTGCTGCCGACCCTTCGGTCACCTACCCGCCATCGGACGCCGCTATCCAAACAGCGGAGCAGCTGGCAACCCTCTCCTAGCAAGTCCAAAATCTCACCGCCATGGTCCACGGGCTCTAGCAGCAGCAGTCTGTGGCCACCCAGCACCAGACCGCTCCCCCCACCAGTCAGCAATCGGCGAGGGGAGGTTCTCCTCGGCGGGAGGCCGGTAGGCGAGAGACCGGCCGACGTCAAGTTTCCCTTAGGAAGCCTCGACGCGAGCCCTCCAAGCGGCCATGGTCCCCTGACCACGGCCCCAACGAATTTCCTCCCAGAGCCCTGACGGGTGAAACTCCTTTCAGTCTCTCCTTCGGATCCGAGGCCGTCATCCCCGTTGAGATCGGATTGCCCAGTCCACGTGTGGAGTCCTTCAGCGAGGAAGACAACTCCGCGCTGATTCGGGCCAATCTAGACTTCATCGACGAGGCGCATGACAGAGCAAGACTGCGCATGGCGACCTTTTGCCAGCTAGCGGCCAAGTACTACAACGCCCGAGTTCGTCCCAAAGTTTTTCGTCGCGGAGACTTGGTGCTACGAAAGGCTGAGGTATCCAAACCTACCGAGGGGGGCAAGCTATCCCCCAACTGGGAAGGTCCCTACCGCATCGCCGAGGCGTTCCACCGGGGGGCATACAAACTAGAAGAGCTTGATGGGAAGCCCATTCCACGTACCTGGAATGCGGATAACCTCCGCCAATATTATCAATGATGTATTCCCCTGGAGCTTGAGCAATAAAGGAAGCCCTCTCCGGCATGACGGCCTGTTTTCCCTTACGTCCAAGGACCAAGTCTCTCAAAAGGAGCTCACCGGCATCACGGCAAACGGGACACCACTTGGCCCTGGCACGGCGGTGCCCCCAAGTCGGTTAAGACCCTAGCAGCTTCGTACCCAATCGAGTCGCCTCTCAGGCGGCACATAAACCCCTGAGCAGGTTCAAAAGGAGCTCACCGACATCGCGGCTAACGAGACACCACTTGGCCCCAGCACGGCTGTGCCCCCAAGTCGGTTGAGACCCTAGCAGCTCCGTACTCGGTCGAGTCGCCTCTCAGGCGGCACACAAACCCCTGAGCAGGTTCAAAAAGAGCTTACCGGCATCGTGGCTAACGGGACACCACTTGGCCCCGGCACGGCGGTGCCCCCAAGTCAGTTAAGACCCTAGCAGTCCGTACCCGATCGAGTCGCCTCTCAGGCGGCACACAAACTCCTGAGCAGGTTCAAAAGGAGCTCATCGGCATCGCGGTTAATGGGACACCACTTGGCCCCGACACGGCGGTGCCCCCAAGTCGGTTAAGACCCTAGTAGCTCCGTACCCGATCGAGTCGCCTCTCAGGCGGCACACAAACCCTTGAGCAGGTTCCAAAGGAGCTCACCGGCATCGTGGCTAACGAGACACCACTTGACCCCGGCACGGCGGTGCTCCCAAGTCGGTTAAGACCCTAGCAGCTCTGTACCCGGTCGAGTCGCCTCTCAGGCGGCGCACAAACCCCTGAGCAAGTTCAAAAGGAGCTCACCGGTATCGTGGCTAACGGGACACCACTTGGCCCCGGCACGGTGGTGCTCCCAAGTCGGTTAAGACCCTAGCAGCTCCATACCCGATCGAGTCGCCTCTCAGGCGGCACACAAACCCCTGAGCAGGTTCAAAAGGAGCTCACCGGCATCGCGGCTAACGGGACACCACTTGGCCCGGCACGGCGGTGCCCCCAAGTCGGTTAAGACCCTAGCAGCTCCGTACCCGATCGAGTCGCCTCTCAGGCAGCACACAAACTCCTGAGCAGGTTCAAAAGGAGCTCACCGGCATCGCGGCTAACGGGACACCACTTGGCCCCGACACGACGGTGCCCCCAAGTCGGTTAAGACCCTAGCAGCTCCGTACCCGGTCGAGTCGCCTCTCAGGCGGCACACAAACCCTTGAGCAGGTTCAAAAGGAGCTCACCGGCATCGTGGCTAACGGGACACCACTTGACCCCAGCACGGCGGTGCTCCCAAGTCGGTTAAGACCCTAGCAGCTCCGTACCCGGTCGAGTCGCCTCTCAGGCGGCGCACAAACCCCTGAGCAAGTTCAAAAAGAGCTCACCGGTATCGCGGCTAACGGGACACCACTTGGCCCCGGCACGGTGGTGCTCCCAAGTCGGTTAAGACCCTAGCAGCTCCATACCCGATCGAGTCGCCTCTCAGGCGGCACACAAACCCCTGAGCAGGTTCAAAAGGAGCTCACCGGCATCGCGGCTAACGGGACACCACTTGGCCCCGGCACGGCGGTGCCCCCAAATCGGTTAAAACCCTAGCAGCTCCGTACCCGATCGAGTCGCCTCTCAGGCGGCACACAAACCCCTGAGCAGGTTCAAAAGGAGCTCACCGGCATTGCGGCTAACGTGACACCACTTGGCCCCGGCACGGCGGTGCCCCCAAGTCGGTTAAGACCCTAGCAGCTTCGTACCCGGTCGAGTCGCCTCTCAGGCGGCACACAAACCCCTGAGCAGGTTCAAAAGGAGCTCACCGGCATCGCGGCTAACAGGACACCACTTGGCCCGGCACGGCGGTGCCCCCAAGTCGGTTAAGACCCTAGCAGCTCCGTACCTGGTCGAGTCGCCTCACAGGCGGCACACAAACCTCTGAGTAGGTTCAAAAGGAGCTCACCGGCATCGCGGCTAACGGGACACCACTTGGCCCCGGCACGGCGGTGCCCCCAAGTCGGTTAAGACCCTAGCAGCTCCGTACCCGGTCGAGTCGCCTCTCAGGCGGCACACAAACCCCTGAGCAGGTTCAAAAGGAGCTCACCGGCATCGCGGCTAACGGGACACCACTTGACCCTGGCACGGCGGTGCCCCCAAGTCGATTAAGACCTTAGCAGCTCCATACCCGGTCGAGTCGTCTCCTAGGCGCCACGCAAACCCCTGAGCAGGTTCAAAAGGAGATCGCCAGCATCAGGGTTAACGAAACACCCTTCGGCCCCGACACGGCGGTACCCTTCCCAACAGTTCCATGTGTGGAATTCAAGCCGTCAAGACAACTCTAAAGGCCCCATGCGGTCCCTACAGGCCCCAAGTCGGCCAACTTGGCCATGGTTCGCCCCGGTCAATTTCGACTGATCCTGATTGCAAGCAAGGTACCCTTCTCGGACATAGCCCAGAAATAGAAAAAGTGGAAAGACCAAGACACACAGAAGAATTTCAGAAAAATTGCTTTTCATTAAATACGGGAAAAAGGTATAGAGTTAGGCCCGAGGCCGGTTACATATAAAAAGAAACGGTTCAAGGCTCGCCGGGGGCGGGTTTTGCTTCGTCTTGCTCCTCCGCCGGCTCCTCATCAGCCCCCCCGGGTTAAATGTCTTCGAGTTCCGTGATGTCAATCTCGAGGGCTGCGGAGATCTTGGTCTTGCAGACTTCAAAGCCTTTGGCGTAGGCATCAAGGCTGGCCTCAATAACCTCCTGCTTGAATTCTTCCGAGGCCTTGAAGTCGGCGACCGCTCGCCCTGCCCCGGCTTCAGCTTGCTGAGCCTTATCCTCGGCCTCCTTGGCCCGGGTCTTGGCCTCCGGGCCTTATCTTCGGCTTCCCCAGCGCGGGCGCTGGCCTCATTGGCGCAGGCCACCGCCCCGGCTTTCTCGGCAATTGCCTCCGCAGCTGCCTTCTCCGCAGCGACCGCCCTCTCCTTAGCGGCACGGACCTCCTCCGCTGCCGCCTTCCCCGCTTCTGCCGTCTTCTCCGCAGCGGCCGCTCTCTCCAAGGCAGCCTTCAACTTCTCCGAGACCAGCTCTACCCTGGCCTCGGCGGCGGATGCCCGGCTGGTCGCAGCCTCGGCCCGGCTCTCCATCTCTTTCAGCCGGTTGGCCATGCCCTCCTCTCGAGCCGCGGTTTCTTGTTGGAGGCGAGCCAGGCTTTCGGCCTGTGCTGCGCTCTCCTTCCTATACCTGTCGGCCTTCGCTAAGGCCTTACCCAGGGTCTCCGAAGAATGGGCAAGAGCGTGCGCGAAGGCCGATTGTAGCATTGCCCATCTGCTACGAAGTAAACGTGTCAACGGCAGAAAGGAGAAATATGAGAAAAAATGCAAGGTGTTCAAGACTGTACCTGGACAATGGAGACCATAGCCATGTCGAGGAGTTCGGAGTGGCTCATCCCCTGCATCTCCTTGGCAAATTCGTCGGTCCGAACCTCCGCCACGAGGCCATGGGCCTGCACGGCATCTGCCATGGACCCGATCCTGGGGACCAGCCATACCTTCCCCGGACCTTCGATTTGTTGGCGGACCCGGCCCCAAAGCGGTTGCCAAGGTGGGCCCCTCATCTCGTCCCTCCGCGCCTTGGGCACCGCCTCTGCCCCGTCTCGGGCACTTCTTGCGGCTTGCTCCCCCGCCCCGGCGGCTGGGGGAGCGCTCTCCCTCCATGGAGCGTCCAGCGCTAACGTCAATCCTACCTAACGCATGATTATGAGAGATTTTCGAAGCGACGTCGTCTCGGGACAAAGCGCCAGCTCATCAGCCCATTTAAAGCGCAGCCATCTTTTTGAATTTTTGCACCCCTTTCGCCCAAAGGATTGCAGGCGCATGGTCCTTAGCGCTCAGGGGCGGGGGGGCATCTGATGTGGCTAAGTATAGCCACAAGGGTAATTTCGATGAAATCAACGCATTTGCGGCCCGGGCATCACCGAGTCTGCCGGGCCGGCCCCGACCACAGCGGTCGGCCCCGCCACGGCACCTCCCGGCTCCGGCACCTTCCCAGGCAGCCCGGCATCTTCCTAGCCGGCCCCCTACGTCTCCAAGCCAGGCGGCCCAGCATCTTCCTAACGGCCCCCTACTTCTCCAAGCGAGTCGGCCCCGACACTTTCTTGTCGGCCCTTCTCGGCCCCGGCGTCTCCAGTTTCGCCGAGTCGGCCAAGGCCATCCCCGATCGGTCCGACTCGGTCCCGGCGTCTCCAGTTCCGCCGAGTCGGACAAGGCCATCCCCGGTCGGCCCGACTCGGCTCCGGCGTCTCCAGTTCCGCCGAGTCGGCCAAGGCCATCCCCGGCCGGCCCGACTCGGCCCCGGCGTCTCCAGTTCTGCCGAGTCGGCCAAGGCCATCCCGGGCCGGCCCGACTCAGCCCCGACGCCTCCATGTCCGTCGATTCGGCTCCGTCCCGGCACTGCCTTGCCAGCGGGATTAGCCCCAGCCATCTCGGGTCGACCCGGCTCGGCCCTGATAAGTCGGGATTTTTCAGTTCCCGCCAGATCAGCCCCAGCATGGCCCTATCAGTTCAGGGCGCCACCTCTCTGACGCGCACCGCTTGACAGCGCCAGATCCAACAACCCACTGGCCACGCTGGTGATGGGACAGAACCCACCTACCCAACAACTGATGGGACGTAGCCCACCAACCAGCTCAGATTCACGCAAGGGCTCAGCAGACATTTTGACTTCACAAAAACCCACGTGATCGTGCCAGCATCAACCCCTATAAAAGGGTAAATCACTTCGAGAACCAGGTAACGCAAGTTTACACACTTGATACCCTAATACTCAGAGAAAAATTCCGGTTCTTCTGAGATCTCTCCCTTTTCCAAGAGCTCTCTCGAGCTCCTTCTCTGCTGTAACCTTGATTGCTGACTTGGGCATCGGAGGGTCTCACCGGAGGATCCCCTCCGATCTTGGGACTTTTTTGCAGGCCATTCGGCGCATCGAAGGTTCGTGGATCAGCCCATATCCCAACGTTCAGGACCAGTGACCGGGCGTCATCAGGTTTTACCAACATTATTTGCATATATTGTGAGATATTATATTCTTTGTCGTTTTATGTGATGGAACTGATTTGGAGATCTTTTTTTTATTTCTTTTTCCTTTCCTTTATCACTGCAGTCTTGGAATGTAGACAGAAATGATTAATCGTAGATGGGCATGGTTCATTTTAGTTTTGAAATTTGGAAAAGGTGTTTTAATTGATTCGTATGGCTTTGGATGTGAGCTAGAGGTGTATGGGTTCCATGATCTGTTACATTACATTCTGTTTGGTTGTATCTGTTGGTGTTTATGTTGTTATGCTGAACTTTGAAGCAGTTAGCAAGATGCGGTTTGCATTGCATGTCAGTATTTTGGGAAAAGGCAATATTTTAAGTGTAATGCTATGTCATGCTACTCTGTTCACTGTGTGCCACATGGCAGGAGGAGATTGCTGTGATTCATGGGGTTTGGGCGAATTAGCGGGCTCCATGTCGTTGCCATGTTTGATGGTAAATAGAATGGGTGATGAATAGCATTTTTCAAGGTTTAAGTGTAGAGCATATGTGAACATTATTGTTTAAAATATTTCAAGTGGCTAGCTATCGCTTTGGTTCGTATCTTTTTCCACTTACAAAATTAGTTTGCTTCTTTCAATCATCCTAAATGTACTCTTGATTTCAAAGAACGGTTGTAGCTTAATGCTAAACTATTTGATTTGTCAAGGTTTTGGCATGGAATGATTTAGGTTGGATTAATTTGATTGCTTATTAATAAACCTATTTGTTTCTTCCTGATTTACCATTCTGCATCTACAATATGGTCAGTGGTAGGGTCTTAAGAGTCTTTCCCTATAAAGCCCAATAACCCTAAAAATATGCTCAACGGTTAAAATAATGGAAATGAATATGGTGTTGAAATGCAACTTATTAGTTGACTGCATCTATTTTTGGTGGTTTTTGTTGCTGTGGTTCATGATATTTCGTCAAGCTGTTTGTAAACTACATATAGATCAACTAGGAGAATTTTACTTGTGGCCAATGGGTTGTACTTGGTGAAGATTCAGTTGGAAATGCATACTTAGAAATTGAATGGATGAAATTGCAATCATGGTGGTGTGCATAGAGATGACAACAAAGGGGAAGAAAGGGAGTGTTTTTCGTAAGATAGACTGTATTGCAATTTCTTTCATTAAAACCTTCATACATAGGTTGCATATACATTATTATTCAAAGGGTGGAGGTCTCTTTTGATGCATAAATTTGTCTGAGCATTCTCATGTAAGATATTCTCATCTTCCCTACGTTAATTGCACTGTGACCAATTAGATAAGTCTCCCAACTTGCCCACTAGCCGTTTTAGGTTTTATTCAAAGCCATTTCTTGTCCAAAGTTTTGCTGGAAAAAAAATTCATACTTGTTCTTGCCATTAGGTTAACAGTGGCTAGTGATATGTTGTGCACTGTAATGAACCTTATTTGGTTGCAGAAGGCCTGGATGGCGGTGATTTTCCTTATACTGATATCTGGAGATCATGTTCAACATGTGGAATGTGTTTTCTAATCATATCTTTTACTGATATCTGCACTATGCCAATTGATGTCGCTACAATGTGAAAAGCATGCAAATTGACATGTTTCAATATTGTTAATGCTAAATCTGAGGTTTCCTACCCAGCAATGATATGATGCTTGTGTTTCCTTATGACTTTTATGTAACATTGGAGGAATAAATGTAGGGATGACAATTTTTTCCGTTTGGCCGTTTACCCGGTCGGTACCATTTTTAACGGGTCGGGGAATCCCCGGTTGAAACGGGTTAACGGGTAACGGGGATTTTTTGTTAACAGCTAAACGGGTAAACGGCTCGGGATGGTATTCAATGCCCCATCCCCGTTTACCCATCCCCGTCCCCATTAGCCTTAATATAATATATTTAAATTTTAAATATATTATATTATATTATATTATATTAAAAAAATAAAAAAATATATTATATAAATGCCCCATCCGCCATCCCCGTTTACCCATTTTCATCCCCGTCTCTTACTCTTCCTTCTTTCACGCAAGTAACGCAACCGTCTCCTGCTCTTCTTTCTAATATGAAGTTTTGAAGAATCTGAACATCAAACCAGATAACTCCATCATCTACTTCGCCAATCGCTGCCCCATCGACGCCCTCCAACATCTTTATCTTTCTTTGGTATGCTCATCTTTATCCTTTATTTTAAAGAAAGATATCTCTGTTTTAAAATTTGAATGTATTCTTTTTTTACGATTGTTGCTTATTGTTTGCTACCAAGTTATAATTTTTTTTTTGCAGATTATTCTTTTTGAAATGCAATTAGAATGTGATTGATCATTTTTTATCTAGTTTGTTATTTTGTTAAAGCTAATATGCATTTATTAATAGGCCTAAATCAAACCATTTCAAAGTCAAAGAATCTCTTATATGTATCAATATCATCGTTTCGTTATTCTCGATTGTACTCTATCTTATCCTAACTAATTTAATTTTTTAAATTTTATTTTTATGTAAACGGACAAAGGGGTACCCACTGGATACCCGTTTGCCCGGCCGGGTATCCCGTCCCCGCTCCATTAACTATAACGGCTTAACGGGGCAGGGAACGGGGATGTTTTTTCTAATGAGGACGGGGAACGGTATAGACCGTCCCGGACCATTCCCGGACCGTTGCCATCCCTATATAAATGACACTGCTGACATTACATTCCGAGGAAAAGAAATCAGCATGCTGGTTCAGTGTTGTCTTCTTAATATGTTATGCCACCATGCTGACATGGCTAGGAAGAAGGCCAATCCTTTTTTATTAATGTACTACTCTATATGCTTAATGAACTGAAAGTGTAATATTGACTATAATTCAATAAAAACTTCAGTAAAAGTTTGGAATTTACAAAGCATTTTTTGTATTAGTTTAGCACGATTACTATTTCTTCTTGTATTGCTCAGTTTTAGTTTTTTCCTTCAATGTGGATAATTTTTACATTCAATAAAAGTGGAGACCAGACCTTGAATAATCATATAAGACCTTGGTTTTCTGAATTTTCTTTGGAAACTAAAAAAGAACTGTTGTGTTTTTGGTCTTTTTGTTTCGTCTCTTTTACAGGCTGAAGACTTTAATCAGATTGCCACTGGATGTCTCCACAGATGTCTCTACAGACATTGCATCTTTGACATCTCGTGGTATTCCTCCTAAAGAAAAGTATGCAAACTGTGGGTGGGGGGGGGGTGGTGGTTGATTGTTTGGGGTGATGGGATGGACCACTTGTGAGTGATCTAATTTAAAATGTAGTGGTGTTGAATATGCGTTCTTTTAAAGAAATTGTTTTGGGTCAATGAATGGACTTCTTCTTGTTCTTAACATTTTTTTAAAAAACAAAAAAGAAATGAGAAGGGCGCTTATTATGCTCTTAATCTTGGAAGAACTAATTTTAGAGTATTGCATGTTCAGCTTGGAGGAAGAGGGTTGATGAACTTGGTTCAAGTTGAACACCGACCAATTCCCCAAGAATTAATGAATGGTGCGAGTGAGGTAATTTGGACTCTTAGCTTTTAAAGTTTTGTTATTCCCTGTTTTGTTTTTATGGTTATATTAGATGTTGCGTCCTAGTTAATTTCACCATCTTTTATGCAGGATCTTTTGATTTTATTGCAATGATGCTAAAACAATTTGTTGAATGAGAGAATGATGGTTCTGACCAAAAGCTGATGAGAAAAAGGAGCTTGGATTTACATAACAAAACTCCCCTGTCAAATGTCTTTAGCGGTTTTGGACCTACCAAAGTTCCAACTTCTATAATTTTCATGTCATGGTCGTAGCTTTGGTGAGAGGCCTTATCCATTTAGGTCCAGACAAAGTTCAAGCCTTCACTAAAGATCTCTCTAACAAAATTTGCATGCCCTGGTAAGAAAGCTATGGGAACAGGATTGTCCTTGAGGAAGGGAATTATAGCTAACTTCCCAAAGAGAAGGCTATCATTTTGAAGAAGTTGGTTAAGTGTGTCCAAGTTTCCAATGATACTTCTTTTAGCTCAAGATCGATGAGTTCTCCTCCAAATGTATTGGAGCAAACCTGAAGCTAGAAGAAGTATATTCCACTTGAAACTTGGACGTACTCAGCTCCTTGATAGGTTAGCTACCATTCCTTTCCTCAAGGATAATCCTGTTCACATAGCTTCCTTGTTAGGATATGAAAATTTTATTTGAGAAATTTTCAGTTGAAGGCCTAAGTTTGCTCGGCACCTGAACGGGGAACTTTTCGTAGGTCCAGGACCATTGTATGCTTTTGACTGGAGAGCTTTAAAGTGAGAACTCAGGTTGTAACATTTGCTTTCACTAACACATGCTCTTTTGCCCTTTATAGGAGTTCTGATCTTGCTTCTCAGTTCGCTATTTTATGAGCTGAACAATTAAATGATACTGCATCTGATGCATTGATTGTCATAGAAGTACTTTTGGTGCATTTCCATTCTTTATATTGCTGCAGTCTCCGTTCCAGTGGCTGCATCACTCTTGTTTCGCATGCTTTTTTTTTTTAATACTTTTATGATGTGATTTTTTATCACTAAGAGTCATTGTTTTGGCAACTGCCCAAATACTAATAGTGATCATGAAACAAAAAGAGTACTTTTAATTTTTTTTTTCCTATTACTGTAATCAATCTTATAATTTATATGAAAATAGTCAGTGAAAAATGTGCACATACAAATTTTTGATCTCTTATCTTTGCAAATTACGAGTATCTAGTGAGAGATGAAGCAAAGGTCTTCAGAATTCGGATGCAGGGGACAAAGTAAAGAGAAAGAAATCTTTCGTGAAGGACCAAGACTAAATCATTGCCAGCTGAATTGGCTTTATGTTCAATTATTTCAAAATATTTGATTTAGAAGTTTGGATCTCTTCTATTTGAGTTAAAGGAGGCCCAACTTTGACTTTTTTTTTTTTTTTTTTTCCTTTTAATTTGCTTTAGGCCTACGTTAAAGGAACCCCAACATTTGAGTTTTTTCCCCCCTTTTAAAATAAATATTGTATAATTAATCAAGTAAAGGGCAGTCAAATTCTAACTTTTTTAGTATTTATACAAGCAAAGAATGCGCAAAATTTGAAGTTAGCAAATCACTTTTATTAAGGTGGATCAGTAAGAAAGGAGGGTATGAGGTGTGATGTTGTTGTCGATAGATGGTGCATGTGGATTGTCCTCCCGTTCCAATTGTATAAGTCGAAGATTCAGAAGGTTTAATCTTCTGAACTAATAAAGTCTCTTGATGGTTGTATCAGACTCCTGGCTTCGAATCCCACTTTCATCAGCTTTTGTGGGGCTAGGAATATTTTGTGTGTGTTCTCCCCTGTTCTGCGGCAATCCTGCCGCTTCAAAACCTTTGCAGCACAAGTACTAAATTTCAACTATTACTTTTGATAGAGTGCCACCTGCTTATCTCATTCATGGATCATCATCACATTTATTTAGTCTCTTATACTAGTCACAAGGTTGAACCTTGGACGGATGGGTGTAGCTCGTTTTTAGATTTGGATGATAATCCATAAAAGGAATTTTTTTTTTTTTCCATAGGTCATCACATTTATTCTCTTATACTAGGTCTCTTGTATTAGGTCACAAGGTTGAATCTTTAATGGGTGTAGCTTCTTCTTACATTGGAAGGTAATTTACAAAAGAATACTTTTTTAGTAGATGAATGCCACATTTATTTTCTTATATTAGGTATTTATACTAGGTCATAAGGTTGAACCTTCGATGGATGTAGCTTCTTTTTAGATTTGGATGGTAATCCACAAAAGCATCCTTTTTTCAAAGATCACCGTCATATTTATTCTCTTATACTAGGTCACAAGGTTGAACCTTTGATGGGTGTAGCTTCTTCTCAGATTTGAATTATAATCTACAAAAGCAAACATTTTTTATAAATTATTGTTATATTTATTCTCTTATACTAGGTCACAAGGTTGAACCTTTGATTGCTTCTTAGATATGGATGATAATTCACAAAGGCATTTTTCATAGATCATCATCACATTTATTCTCTTATATTAGGTCACAAGGTTGAACCTTTGATGAGTGTAGCTTCTTCTTAAATTTGGATGATAATCCACAAAAGCATACTTTTTTATAGATCATAATCACATTTATTATCTTATAATAGGTCAGAAGTTTGAACCTTTAATTGGTGTAGCTTCTTATTAGATTTGGATGATAATTCATCATCATAAGATTACACCTCCAAAGGCTTGGGCTTTGGTATGACATGATGGCCCAAATGGTAGTTGCATTTTGCAAGATGAAACTAAAGGAAAATAACTCTTATTTTTTTATTGGAAATTGAAATAGTTGAAATGTGGTGCACGTGGATGCATATGTTGAGAGTGGCAATGGGTAGAGTGAAGTTGGGTTCGGGTCTATTAGAAACCTAAGCATCAGAGAAAAAAAAAATGCCCATCTGAACTAGACATGTTTAATATAAGCAGGTTAGAAATTGAATTGAACTCAACTTATTTAATAAATAGATGGTCCGACTTGATCTGCATAAACGGTTTAATAAATAAGTCAGGTGAAACCAGCTTTGGTATAAGTAATTTGTCATGAACCGGGCCATTATCAGGTCATAGATGGGTCTTGGTCGGGTTCATTATTAAATGGGTTGAGCTGGTCAACTTTAAACTTGGCCCAGAACCATTATGAGGCAAGGATGCAGATACAACGCGGTTGAAAAGTTTTTGTACACCGATGCATAAAAAATACATTTGGCACATAGATTGATCATGCGCTTATATTACCATGCATGCTGCAATTCAATGAATTATGATGTGTATCGCACGCGCGATGATATGAGTGTATGATCAATCCATACATCCGATGCATACTTTATGCATCAGTAAAGAGTCCACATCAGGTACATTTATCGGGAAGCCAATTCAGCGGCTGACTGGGTTGCGTCGGCTGTGACCTTTCAGGTGGGATTTTGGTTTTGGATCAGGACGACCCTTGCCCTTCTGCTTTTAAGCAAATTTTGTACTCTGATAACTCTGGGCTGACTCACACAGGATAGTGTGATCGGCCGTCTGTACCCAAAAAAAAAAAAAAAAAATTCCGCAATGATATTGGGATGCACCAATGCACTGGATTTTGAGAAAAAACTAAGATATAAGTATTTGTTTATGTGTACGCATGCATAGTCACATGGGTATGCATGTATATTAAAAAAGCATCAATAAAGCACTCTAGGCTACCAAAATGGTTGGTACCCCATACTTTATCTCCCTTCTTTGAGAATATCTTAGGCCCGAAACCCCTCGAGTGCCTCAACTGCCGCCTTCTGGAGGAAAAAGAAAAAAGAAAAGAAAAGAAAAAAAAAGAGAGGCAAAAGTTCTTGCCGTTGGATGCTCCATGCTAGGGTGGTTGAGGAGAGTTAGCACCGTCTGCCACCGACACCCTTCTTAGAGGGTCTTCACGGGTCTTTCAAGCGATCCATTAATGATGAGGCCCTGTAACCTATACCATAGCATTAATTTCTACAAGCTTGTTATTAATTATTCAATAAATCATAATCCATGCTTTCCAGAAACTATAATTTTGGTCCTTTCATTAATGTTTGAAGCATCAAAAAGTATTGAATAATTGAAAGCATATGGGTAAGTATCCATAGCATTTTTTAATTTAAAAAATAAGATATTAAAGTATTAAATATGTATTAAAGAAGTATTGATGAGTACTAATATCCGATATGGATATGATTTAGGCAGACCATGTGATTTGAAGTATCTTTTCTTCTTAGAAAAGAATTTAGTATATAGGTTTACCTAGGTTGATCTATTTCTAATTTGAACCTATTTATATCTAACTTGCACATGGTAGATTAACCAACACATTTGGCCATGAATTGTTGTGATTATTGCGGTCCTTTTAACATATGTATTACCTATATCATAGTTATTATATATGATTAAATTACATAGGAAAAAAAAAAAAAAAACACTTTGCATGTTATAGCATGCTTAATATTGTGTTTCTACATATACAACATATTTGAATCGTTGGTCATATATCTTCTTGTCAAATTTAACGAGTCTTAAGCAAACTATCCATTTTTCTTATCAAATTTCTTCTATACTTTGACGCCGACTAGATGGTTTAATATATCATCATCAAGATGCATATTTCCTGCTGCTTCATTTCTGTAGCCATTTTTTTAGACAAAAGTAATCTTTGGATGCTTTTAATAGAAGATAACACAACATTTTTAAGAAATTTGTTTCTGTTTATCATTATTAACTTTCTATTTAGATATAAATTTTATCTTTAAACTTATTCAAAAAATAAAGTACAATCATACTTGCATGTAGAACAACTTATAACTAATTCCCAAGTCTCCTTCTTGCCTCATATTGTGACTTTAGAATCTTGCTTGTGGGGAGAGCCTTAACAATTTTAGTAACATATTAAAAGACTTATTGCTTCAACAATTATACATCTTCAAGTGGAACAATTTAATAATTAAAGATAATTTAGTGATACTTATGCAGTTAGGCAGTGGTTGTGCTTCCTTTAACAACTTGCTAAATTTTTTATTTGTTTCATCAATCGCATGATGGGGACTAGTTTCTATACTATCCTTCGTTTGACCTTCAATCACTTTAGAAAATACATCCTCTGATATAGTATATCTTATCATCATCATCCTTGTCATCATCCATCATTCCTTCTTCAACAATGTCAGCATCATCATCATCTTTATCATCATCCATTATTCCTTCATCAGCATCATCATCATTATAACCTCCATATTCGAATCGTATAACCTAATCATTCATCATGATATATCCACTAAGTGTAACTCCCTAACATTCCTTTTATTATAAAGATCTTTTACTTCAACTTGACTTAAAATAAACATATTTAAGCATTCTCAACACGGACACATAATTTTATGTTCTCCCCCTATATTATCATATATAAATTTCATGAAAGCTACAACTTCTAAAACATACTTGTTAGACAATCTTTCCAAATGTGGTATAGAGTTAATTAATTGATATATCAAGCAAATATCACATGACCCAAAGATACATTAAAAATTAACATGAGTTTCTTTATAAAATTTTATAAATTAGCAAGACATTATTTGATCTAAACTTCTGAAATATGAGCACAAAACAACCTTCTTATTTTAGCCCAAATGGTGGAGTAAACATTCTTTGGTGGGAGACAATGTGCTTAAATCTCATAGACAACGGTACAAGAAGACAATCGATCAATATTTATATGTAAGCGAGATAGGTATAGGCGAATAATTTAAATGATTTAAATGATAAGAAAAATAAAAAGATGACATAACATAATTGATTGAAATTTATATTTATGATGTTCGATATTGAGTTAGCTTTCTATCTCATCTTGAATCGCTTAAATCAAAGGATAATTGAGAAAGTTAGAAGCAATTTAATAAATGCATATCATGGCTAACAAACTTTAAATAAATTATGAAAATATCATTGATGAATATAAGGATAATTTTTGTGTATTTATCCAATTTTTTATATTTAAAAAATTATATTGGATAAATTATAAGTTAGTTTTGAGTAAAATCTATTTTAAAATATTTAATAGATATTTATTTTTTACTATTTTAAAGAAAACTATATAAATTAGAAAGTTTATTGATTTTAGAGGATTAGAATCTTATGAAGAGTAGAAACTTCTTGTCTCTAGAAAATAGGCTTAATAGAGATCTTTTGATATCAAATCAATAATTTAAAGGATAAAAAAGGTAAAAGTTAAAGGATCAAGAAAATTGATGAAGCTATTGATTGACATAGATTGAGGATTAGCTTCTAATAATTTTATATAAATAGATAAATAGTGGTGGCCATTTCTAGAATTTATTATTTTTGTTAATAAATAATTAAATATTTATTACTTTTGTGATGCTTAGTTTATAAATATACCATGCATATTGAATATGATTACCATTTCTAGAATTTATTATTTTGTTAATAAATAATTAAATATTTATTACTTTTGTGATGCTTAGTTTATAATATTGCATACCATGCATATTGAATATGATTACCATGATTTATATTCTAATATTGCTTATTTATTGTTCATGATGATTTGATGAAATATGTTAGATTGATAATGTAATGTATAAGATTTAATAAGAAATGATAAAGCTTAAATTGAGCTTCTAAATCTTGACTATGCTGGATGACTTTTAGATTTCACTAGTGGGGTTTAGATGCTGATCAATACATGTGCCAATGAGGAATATGCATTGCTCAAAACCCTGCTAGTGAGGGTTAAACGCTGATGGTATCCATGACCTTCAAAGAAATAAATATATTGGTTAGTATCCTGCTTGTCGAGGTGAAATATTGATGATATGATTCGAGCAGATAAGATGGTACAACATAATAAGCACTAAGATTGTGAAAGATATAAATTATTTGTTTTAAACTATTAAATTGTGTATATATATATATATATATATATATATATATATATATATATATATATATATATATATATATATATATTGATATTATGTTATATTTTTAGATGGCTAATTATTGCTTATTAGGCATGGAGATCATGATTATTTTATCTTTTTTTTTTTTAGATTTTTCTCAATTGCTGCATGAGAATACTAATAGGAGAGTACTTAGATATGCAAAGAGAATAAAGAATTTATTATTTAATTTGAGATTTATTGTTTTAAATAGTGGTTTTCTAACTAATTATTTTTATTACTTCAGAAATTATTAAATTTTATAATTAGAACTTTATACTACTTAGTTATAATATCATATGAGATGACTTGCATATTTATAAGAGGTAATTATTATGGCTCCTAACTCGAAATTTAGGTTCGAAATGTCATAACACAATTGATTGCTATACAAGATAGAAGAAAGGTAAGGGAGCATTTATTAGAGCAAGGTAAGGTAAAATCAAATACAAAGGAGAGTATTAAAATTAAACTTTGTTACGTTTCCCCATGCCTAGTCTACCGTATCGGATAGCAAAAACTACAGGTTTAAACTTAGAAAATTCATGGTTGAAATCTACAATAGAAATTTCAAAATGTTTCCTCTTCTACCATAAAATTTTTGAGAGAATATCTTCAAATATCATGGATACTCATTCTTGCTGCTGGAAGGGCTAAAAAATTTAGGTTCTCCGAGTTTTAACTTTCCATTTGTATGACAAGAGAACCGTAAGCCAGTCATCGCATTAACATTTTTGCAAATTTTACAAATCTCAATACAAGATGGAATCGATGTACAAAGCAATAGGTACGATTCATCCCACCTCATTCCCTGCGCCAAAATGACTTTCCTGAGAAACATGATAACGAGATAGCCCGCTCTCCCATTATGCATCTGTTCATAAATACAATCTCACACCTAGATTATGGTTTTTATTATAAATATTTTCAGTTTCAAGATTTTTGCATGGACCAATGGAATTCGCCGTACCCTACCCTGTTCTATGGCATAGCTCTACTTCGACTAGAGATTCGCCACCGCTGCCTGCAACCCCATCAGACGGTGCCTTTGCTTGCAATTCTGCAGAGAGTCTTGGGCAATGCCACGATCGTCCTCTGCTTAGGGGTGTAACTTGGGCCGGGTTCAACTTGCATATGCCTGCTGAACCCAATTTATAGCAGTGTTTAAACTCATATTTACCCAACCCGAATCAAAAAGATCCAGGTTTAACCTGGTCCAATTTGCAATTGACCCAGATTTGGATTGACTGCAACCTGAACCCGAGATAACCTAAACCGGAGGGTTACTCAAATGGGGGTAGCTTATCGACATCAGATTTTTTGGGGACATTGAGAACACTAGTCGGATCGGACGAGATGACCAACTTGAAGGCGGAAGGGCAAAGCCGTCGGTCGCAGGCGAGGAAAAGGCGGACCTTCGGCACATTTCGTTTCACTTCTCGCCTTTTTTTTTTTTTGTTTAGATACCTCATCTTCTTTGTTTCAGATAAGACTTTTTTTTTAAATACAATGTTAAAGCTCCGAGTCCAGCTTATGTGTTCGACAAGAAATTTTGTTTTCTTTGGGATCCATAATTCGGTGTTTATTTACTTTAAAAAAAGTATTTTATTTTATTTTTTTCTATCAAACCGAATTCCAATCCAAAACTCAATCCGAATCCGATTTTTAAAAATAGAGTTAGAATTGAGGTTTTACGAATAGGGTTAAGGTTAGGGTTAGGATTGATATTTTATAAATAGGGTTAGGATTATGGTTAAGAAAAAATCAAGTTTCATGAGCCTGAATTGCCCCCTACCTCTGCTTCAGCAATAGCTATTTGCCCCTGTTTCAATCTCTATTTGCATGTTGTCCATCACCACTCCCTTCACCTCCCTCGCCTTCTGCCCTTTCTTCGTTCCTTATCACCACTGCCCGTCATTGGCCCCTTCTCCTTCCTTCCTTACCCCCTCTCGCCTTGCCAATAATGCCTAACATCACCTCCTTCACTTCTCTTTCTCCATGCCTGGACCCTCTCCTCCTATCATTGATGCTAATTGCCTCCCTCTTCACCTTCCATGGCCACCCTCTCCCGTTACCACAACTAGTCACCACCCCCCCCTTCATCTTCCATGCTTCCTGCCCAATCCCCCTTTTCTATCACCACCCTCGTCACCTCCCTTGGCCATCCTTCTCTCATCACCCATTACAATAGAAACTAAATTTAGCGACGCCAAAATGCGTCACTAATGCATCGTTAAATTTGCTTTTGCGATGCAATTATGGCATCGCCGCAAGTCTCGTCACATAATGAATTTTGTCGCAATTGCGTCGCTAAATAGCTACTCTCAGCAACGCATTCTGTTGCATCGCAATATTTAATAGTAATATTTTAGAAATATTAGCAACGCAATTTCAGTCGCTAATGCATCGCTAATTAATTTTTTAAAAAAAATATAAATATTAAAAATTAAAACGGTTAAATTTAATATTATGACGCAATCAAATGCGTCGCAATATTACAACACCAAGACGTTGCATCGTAATATTTAATAATAATATTTTAGAAATATTAGCGACGTAATTTTAGTCGCTAATGCGTCGCTAATTAAATTTTTTTAAAAAATATAAAATATTAAAAATAAAATGGTTAAATTTAATATTGCGACGCATTCGATTGCGTCGCAATATTGACGCTCGTCGCAATATTTGATAATAATATTTTAGAAATATTAGCGATGCAATTTCAGTCGCTAATGCGTCGCTAATTAAATTTTTTTAAAAAATATAAATATTAAAAATTAAAATGATTAAATTTATAAAAATATTGATCGAAACACTGATATTGATCGAAACACTAATATTGATCGAAACATTCATCATTAAATTTTCAAAAATAATTAATATATTAAAATTTTGAAGTTTCCATGTACAACACATAAAAAAAAGAAAAAAATACATCAAGAATCTCTATCACGATCACGTGGTGGCTGAAAACCCTGCGACATGCGGCTAACCAAATCCCGCATGTGACGCATCTGCTCTCTTATGTCAGAGAGCTCGTGCTGAAGGACTTTCGTGCGCTGGTCGAACTCCTGCTGAATCTCTTGCCGAACGTCCTGCCGAACCTCCTCCGTAATAGATCTCCGAATGTCCTCTAAACGCTCGGCAGGAATATCGCCAGAATAGCGCGAACTGGAGGCCTGATGGGAAAATATGCAGAAGCTCTAGTGCCCAGACCATAGACCCTGCGGTCTCGCGGCTGGGCACCAACAGCCTCCAAAAACACACGTCGACTCTCCTCTGATGAGAGTTCGACGGGTGGTCCCCCATCAGTAGAGTCGACCTGCGATGCCTGGACTGAAGCTCCTCGACTCGTGCCTTTGAATTATAAAATCAACAATAAATGAATCAATAAATTTCTCTAAATAAAATTTTAGAAATTAAACAGATACAATATAAAGCTAATTTCTTACCGCAACCTCCCGTGATCGTGTATCGACCCAGGAACCGTCCCTCCTGGTGTGTGTCGCCCTGAATAGACGAAACTCACCAGGATCTCCGCCCTCCTGTTCAGACTACAACAACAGAAAGAAAAATTGATATAAATATAAGTATTTAAAAAACTAAATTAGTAATTAAATTATTTATGTTTTCTTACCATACGCGTCTGTGCTCCTGAATCGAAATGAACCCCGCAGTGTGGCGGGAGAGACCCGTGCCAGGACCGCCCCTCTCGGATCGGCGGTTCGTGCTGGCTGATGCGGACCTCCTGCGCCAGCCATCAGACTGCCATGCCTGCTGCCACTCGTGCCAAATACCCTCTGGCACATGCTGCCACGGCCACTCGTGCCAAATACCCTCCGACACATGCGAGGATGCTCACCCGATGTCCTCCAACGATGAAGCATGTCGGAGTATCGGCGTGTCGTAAGAGCATTCCATGCTGCCCTAATGGCATCATGGATGGCAGGGTCCCACGTATACTTTTTCTGCATTGAAATAAATAGTTAGTTTCGAATTTATTAAGATTAAAAATTTTATATCAGTGATAAATTGTATTTAATAAGTTTACCTGAAACTCAAAAAAATAAAACTCCCTCGTGGCTGCAGATACATGGCGCCAATCATAGCCACTGGGATCAGCACGCCTCTGAAATATGGAGCTGATGTGGCTCGATACATGATGCTGCTCAATAAATCTGTTAAAAAAATACATGTTTATAAGTAATTGGCTTAAAAACATAAACGATATATTTACAATTAGTATATACTTACAGCCCATGAGCATCCAGTCCAAGTACGGTGCGACCGACGGTGGAAGAACTCTCGGAGGAATGTGCCGATCGGCTGGATGATAATACTAATGCAGGATCACCGCGATGGCTGGAGAGATCGAAGGCTGTGCGATGTGTGGAGATCCGAAACTCTCCATCTCCAAAGCTCATGGGATCTGATGCGACAGGGCTATGTCTCTGCTCACTCTATCTGTCGCCGTAGATCTACCTCGGCCCGTCATACTGAAAATACTAAAGATTCATGAATGTAATTATGATTAATGATTAAATATGTAAAAATATAACATTTATAAAAATAAATTGAATTTGAAAAAACCTCTATGTTTAATCGGTTTCATTTGTTTCGTGAAATGTTGGTTCAACATCCGATGCGTATCGGACTGCGATTCAGTTTCATTATCATCGAAAGGAAACCAAACATTTGGATCCGCAATTTCTTGGACATCACCATTTGGATCTCTAAGTGATGTTTCAGGAGCCCTTGTGTCGTCCTCAATTGCATGCATTTCCATCTCATCCTCTTGAAATGCAGGGCACTCGGCTGATTGACTTGATGAACTCTCGTCTAATACGATTGTTGAACGTGGGACGATTTTAGAAACAGCCCACCAATCTCGCTTGTCGTTGCGCAAACTTGGATATCCGCAGTAAAACACTTGCTGAGCTTGGGATGCAAGGATGAATGGTTCATATTTCTGCAATCTTCGTCGATGGTTCACTTCAACTAGATTGTAGTCGTTATGAACCCTTTTGCCCACAGAAACTGTCGGATCGAACCAATCGCAACGAAACAATACGGTTCGTTTAATAGGCCAACCGGGATATTCAACTTCAACCACCTCTACTAACTTTCCGTAATAATCCTGCATATTTGCTCCAACACTTTCTCCTTTAACACACACGCCCCAGTTCTGCGTGCCTCTTGAAGCTGCTAGTCGTTCAATCTGAAATTTATACCCATTAACAAAATAGCCAGTAGAGGTTGTTACGGTCTTCAATGGCCATTGCGATAGACATTTAATGAAAATATTGTCGGTTGTGGACCATGGACCGTTTACCTATAAATTAATAAGCTATTCACAACCAATTCGAAAAATAAAAGCCATTATTGAAATTGATTGAGTGATACTACTCACAAATTCATAAAACCAGTAAGCGAACTCCATTTCTAACTTCTGCCCAATGGCAACTTGACTGATGTCGGGATTCATCTGTCGTTGTCTATCACAATACATCCTTATGGGATGATAAGGATTAAAACTTCTGTTAGCAATTAAATATTATGGTATATTGCAATTTAAATTAGAAGTTCCAATTAAGCATTGAAGTATATACTTACTCAATATATGGATCGACTTCTCTACAGTTCATTAGGATGTAATAATGTGCTGCATTATACTCCATATCGCTAAGATTTCTTGACTTCTGCCCTCCAAATGAACGGCCGATACCTTTAAAAACTGATATTCTACCGTCATTAGGTTCTCCTTCGTCCACACATACGTCATCGTTACGACCAAGATTTCGGCTCCTCGTGTGGACGTGACCCTCAAAGTAATGCGAGGCAAAAGCTGAAACTTCTTCGACCAAGTGTGCATTGCATATAGAACCTTCAACCCTTGCCTTATTACGCACATTATTTTTTAACTTCTTAAGGTACCTATATGTAAAGTTGAGAAAAAAAATTAACCAATTTTCTCGCAATGAAATAATATTTGAAATGTCAACATATCTTAATCTGTATGATGTATATATTTACCTCTCGAAAGATACATCCAGCGATACTGCACGGGACCAGCTATGCTCGCTTCGTATGGCAAGTGAACCGGTAAATGCTCCATTGAGTCAAAAAAACTGGAAGGAAATATTCGCTCCAGCTTGCATAAAATAATTGAAATTTCCTCCTCAAGCCTTGCCATGGATGCAGAAGTAATGACTGCGGCAGATAACTCCTTGAAGAACAAGCTGAGCTCCGTCAATGCCTTCCAGACATGGTTGCGGAAGCAACTCACGAAAAGCTATAGGCAATAACCATTGCATGAAAACATGGCAGTCGTGACTCTTCATGCCGAACAACTTGAGCTTATGCATGTCCACACACCTACCGATATTTGAGGCATAACCATCTGAAAATTTTAACCCTCTAACCCAGTTACATAAAACTTCTCGTGAATTTCTGTCAAGAGTGTAACAGGCTTTAGGATAGGTCCCGTCGGCACTCCTCTCAAATCACCTCTTCTGCAATACTGATTAAGTTCTTCTCTTGACTTTGCAGTGTCTTTGGTTTTTCCCGGGATGTTTAGCACCGTGTTAAATATGTTATCAAAGAAATTTTTCTCGATATGCATAACATCCAAGTTGTGCCGGATGAGATTTGTGCTCCAATACGGCAAATCCCAAAATATACTCCGCTTCTTCCAGTTATGTTCTTTACATATACGGCCATTTATTCTATCTGCATCTGGTTCCCAAGCATACCTCAACCCCAAATGCTCTATAGTATCAAATATATCCGTGCCGGACCTAACCGGTTCGGCGAATTTTGTGACTGCTTTGTTCTTCCGGAAGGCGATCAAGTTACGCCTGTAAGGATGATTTGGAGGCAAGAACTTCCTATGATTATCAAACCATGACTGCTTACCACTCTTCTGCAATGTAAATGCATCCGAATCATACATGCAATGAGGGCATGCCAGACGTCCAGCAGTGCTCCAACCAGACAACATTGCATATGCCGGGAAGTCACTTATTGTCCACATCAAAGCAGCTCTCATGATGAAATTCTGTTTCATAGAAATGTCGTAGGCTATGACTCCTGTTTCCCACAACATTTTCAATTCGGCCACCAACGGTTGCAGGAAGACATCAATCTTTTCCTTTGGATTTGATGGTCCTGGAACCAAAACTGTTAAAAACATTGCAGAATCTTTCATGCACTTCCATGGAGGAAGGTTATATACAGTCAGTATCACAGGCCAACATGAATACTGTTGCCCCGCTTGACCAAATGGTTGGAAGCCATCGGTACAAAGACCTAATCTCACATTCCTTATATCTTCAGCGAAATCAGGATGATTTTCATTGAAATGCTTCCAAGCTTTGAATCTGATGGATGCCGCATTTCATCCTCTTTAGATTCATGTTCGGCATGCCATCTCATATCAGCAGCTGTAGCCTCAGATCTGTATAATCTCTGCAGGCGTGGAGTAAGAGGAAAGTAATGCATCCTCTTGTAAGGCACACTTTTCCTCCTACTTGTACTAGCTCCCCTTCGCCATTTTTGTACCTCGATTGCCCACAAATCTTACACCATCTCAGCTCTGAGTCTTCACCCCAATATATCATACAATTGTTCAAGCAACAATCGATCTTATTAACTGGGAGCCCAAGCCCACGCAACAACTTCTTCGTTGAGTAAAAACTGTCTGCTACAACATTATCATTTGGCAAAATTTCTTGATTAACCCAGCTACAGAATTGAACGCCTTTTCTGATAATCGATGTTCTGCCTTAATATTCAACAACCGAGCAGCCGTAGACAACTGGGAATGACCCTCACAACCAGGATACAATTCTT
The DNA here is from genome assembly GCA_900491605.1 of Calamus simplicifolius. Taxonomy (NCBI): domain Eukaryota; kingdom Viridiplantae; phylum Streptophyta; class Magnoliopsida; order Arecales; family Arecaceae; genus Calamus; species Calamus simplicifolius. The sequence continues at coordinate 392,412 of UESW01004877.1, forward strand.
GATTTGCAGCACGCAACATATCATAAAATTGCTGTGCATCTGGATTTGGTTCTTCCATAAATGTATTCTGATTGAATTCATTACCCGATGCATTCATCACCATTTCTTCATATGTGTTTAAATTCACAAATGGTTCATCTACGGGAATTGACACTTGTTGGCTTGTAACAGCTGCTGGAATTTCCTCTGGTTCACCATGACAGTACCAAACATCGTAATCAGGAACAAACCCCTTTTTACACAAATGCACCTTAACAGTTTCAACATCTCTGTAGGCTTTATTCTGACACCTGTGGAAGTTGCATGGGCACCTAATCCTAGGCCCATCCATCCATTCAGGTTGGCTACATGCAAATGCGATAAATTCTTCCAATCCATTCAGAAAATCTGGATTAAGCAAGCCATCTTTTATCCTTGCATACATCCACGAGCGAGCCCCGCTCATTTTTGACCGACTTATACAATTTCTGGTAAACCATTAAAGGAAACCACAATATAAAACTATATTAGCATTACTAAATATATAACTAAATTATTTCTTTTACAACTAAGGTTAATAACAACCATTTAAATCATTTATAACTAAACCAATTTTTTTTTACACAACTAAGGTCCCTACCCTGCAAGGCCGGGCCACGGCTACGATCCTCGTGCTAGCAAGGACCGAGGCACAGGTTCATGCCAGGCTAATGCTAGGGCGGTCCGTTCAATCATGAGACTTCACAAGCAATTCAAGTGTCCTAAATTAATTCCACCTTCACTCCATGTCTAAAAGGTAAGGCCCTATCCCATTCAAGAATATTTTTTGTGATATGTTATTCTGCTATTAATTATCATCGATCATTTACGTTGAAATTTCAGCAGCATTTCCCCATATGTTCTCCTAAATGTGTGGCATATATGCCACACTAGGAGAACGTATGAGCAAATACAAACCGCAATCTCAACCAACGATGATTAATAGCAGACTAACATATCGCAAAAAAAATTTCAAACTGTCCACCAGGACAATTTGAGAATTTGCAAGACTAAGTCTTACAAATTCTCAAACGGGTCTAAAGGTTATAGTGCTGAGAAATAATATGGAAATCCAAAGACAATCGAACTTATGCTTGTTATTCAAAATTCTTGTCAATTCCGTAATAAACTCATTACATAATTGTATAAGACTAAAATATAAATCATTGAAACTACTAATTTGGTGCTGAAAATTAAATAAACTACAAAGACTTCATTCTAGCATTACATAATTTAATGCATCATTCAATTTGAAGCAGGATGTAAATAATCAAGACATAATATGATATAATAAAATCATATTATAATATGATATTATAAATTATTATAATATATATTATAATATCAATAAAATTAGAACCCACATATGTCAAATGTTCACCAATAAACTGTCATGCATAGTTTAATAGACTGAGAAATTGAACCATGACTATATAAAAATCACTAATCAATTATGACTGAATTAATTTAAAACATAATAAGCACTAAATAATCGTAAAGCAATTTCTTTAATTAATTTACTATCGATCAGAATCACTAATTAGCAAATACTACAATGATGTTATATTGCAACCATTATTTATTAGAGTACCATAATTTATTATTATTATTTATATTATAATATTATGAACTAATATAAGTTAATATATATTATAATATGATATTATTAATAAAGTGTCCTAAATTAATTATCATAAACATACTTTTTTATGATCACAGTAAATACTATAAGTTAAAGGGATAATAAATTTTACTTTTCTAATTTAATAACAAAAAATCCAAATATTGAATTATATCATAATTTCATATTAATTTATAATGAGTTTATTATAAATATTTTTTATGGGTGAAAATGAATATAATATTAAATTTAATATTGTAACATGAACTTATAATAACATTCTAACATAAGACATGCATGAAGAAAACTATTTTGAATTTATTTTAAAATTTCATCAAACCCAAAATAGTTCAATATAATGATGTTATAGAATCATTATATTATAATATTATAATATCACATAATATAATTTTTTATATAATATTAAAATAATACTATAGTGTATTCTAATGTTATTGTAATATATTATTTATTTGATATAATAATATTACTATAGGGGTTTTCTAAATTTAATTGATATAATAATATTTGAATGATTAAGATTAAAATATCAAAATAGCTTACTAATAATATTTAATAATAATAATTAATAATTTAATTAGTAATTTTTAATAAATTTTAATAAATTTAACCCCCCATGTTAAATTTTTTTCGTGGCCTGGCCACAATGGCCAGGCCACGGCCATGGCCGAGGGGGGGGGGGGCCAAACCCCCATGTTAATTTTTTTTCCGTGGCCTGGCCACTGTGGCCAGGCCACGACCGGCCACAGCCGCGGCCGTGGCCGGAGAAGACGGAGGGGGGGGGCCAAACCCCCTGTGTTTAATTTTTTTTTTCGTGGCCTTGGCCACTGTGCCACGGTCGCGGCCGTGGCCGAGAAGATGGGAGGGGGGGATTTCCCCCTGTTAATTTTTTTTTCCCTGGCCACTGTGGCCAGGCCATGGCCGACCACGGGCAGCCGTGGCCGAGAAGACGGGAGGGGGGGTTTCCCCTGTTAAATTTTTTTTGGTGGCCTGGCCACGTGGCTAGGCCACCGAGTTGCCGGCCACGGGCCGGCAACGACGGCCACGGCCACGGCCGTGGCAGGAATAGGTGGGGGGGGGGAAAAACCCCCTCTCATACCAATTTTTAAAAGCCGTGGCCGGCAACGACGGCCACGGCCACGGGGCCGGAACAGGTGGGGGTGGGAAAAAAAACCCCTCTCATACCAATTTTTTTTTAACAAGGGAGGGAGGGGTACTGAAAATAACTCTCGCCGGTGAGGTCGTCGGGTGCCGGAGAGTCGTCGGAGAGCCGCCGGAGGTGGGGAAGAGGGAGGAGGTGAAAGGAGAAGAAGGGAGGGGGGTTCGGGCTCGTGAGGAGGAAGAAGAAGAGGGGGGAGGGTTTTATGAATTAGGATTAGCGACGCATAATTGCGTCGCTAATACGTCGCTAATCAGCGACGCTGATTATGCGTCGCTGATTGCGTCGCTAAGTTGCCGCCAATAGGCATTTTGGCGGAAATTAGCGACGCATTAGATTTGCGTCACAATATTGCGATGCATTATGCATCGCAATATTGCGACAAACAATGCATCGCAATTTTTGTAACATTAAATTAATAAACTAATTTGTGATGCATAATGAATGCGTCGCAATATTGCGACGCATAATAAATGCATCACAATATTAGTTTATTATTTTAAAACTAATATTGCGACACATAGTATATGTATGGCAATATTGCGACGCATTATATTTGCGTCGCAATATTACGATGCATAATGAATGCATCGCAATATTAGTTTATTAATCAGCGATGATCGATCCGACGGTTGCGATCCATCCGATCGACGACGATATCAGACGGTTTCGATCGATCCAAGTCATGATTCCGATCGGTGATGATCGTTCCGACGGATGCGATCCAACCGATCGGCGACGATCCGACAGTTGCGATCGATCAAAGCCATGATCCCGATCGGCGATGATCGATCCGATGGTTGCGATCCATCCGATCGTCGATGATCCGACGGTTGCGATCGATCCAAGCCATGATCCCGATCGGCGATGATCGATCCGACAGTTGCGATCCATCTGATCGGCGACGATATCCGACGATTGCGAGCGATCCAAGCCATGAACCCGATCGGTGATGATCGATCTGACGGTTGTGATCCAACCGATCGGCGATGATCGACGGTTGCAATCGATCCAAGCCATGATCCTCATTGGTGATGATCGATCCGATGGTTGCGATCCATACGATCGGACGGTTGGATCGATCCAAGCCATGATCCCGATCGCGATGATCGATCCGACGGTTGCGATCCATCCGATCGGCGATGATATTTGCGATCGATCCAAGCCATGATCGATCTTCGTTGATCGATCTTCGACGGTTGCGATCCAACCGATCGGCGATGATCCGACGGTTGCGATCGATCCAAGCCATCCCGATCGGCAATGATCGATCAGACGGTTGCGATCCATCCGATCGGCGATGATATCAAACGGTTGCGATCGATCCAAGCCATGATCCGATCGGCGATGATCGATCCGACCGTTGCGATCCAACCGATCGGCGACGATCCGACGGTTGCGATCAATCCAAGCCATGATCCCGCGATGATCGATTCGACCGTTGCGATCCATCCAATTGGCGACGATATCAAACGGTTGTGATCGATCCAAGCCATGATCCCGATCGGCGATGATCGATCCGACTGTTGCGATCCAACCGATCGGCGATGATTCGATGGTTGTGATCGATCCAAGACATGATCCCGATCGGCGATGATCGATCCGACGGTTGCGATCGACGACGATCCGACGATTGCGATCGATCCAAGCCATGATCCCTATCGGGATGATCGATCCGACGGTTGTGATCCATCCGATCGGCGACGATATCCGACGGTTGCGATCGATCCAAGCCATGAACCCGATCGGCGATGATCGATCCGACGTTTCGATCCAACCGATCGGCGATGATTCGACGGTTGCGATCGATCTAAGCCATGATCCCGATCGGCGATGATCGATTCGACGGTTGTGATCCATCTGATCGGCGACGATATCGATTGGGATCGATCAAAGGATCCCGATCGGCGATTGATCGACGGTTGCGATCCATCCGATCGGCGATGATATCAGACGGTTGCGATCGATCCAAGCCATGATCCCGATCGCGATGATCGATCTCGACGGTTGCGATCCAACCGATCGGTGATGATCGACGATTGCGATCGATCCAAGCCATCCCGATCGGCGATGATCGATCCGACAGTTGCGATCCATCCGAACGGCGACGATATCAGACGGTTGCGATCGATCCAAGCCATGATCCCGATCGATGATCGATCTGACCGTTGCGATCCAATCGATCGGCGATGATCCGACGGTTGCGATCGATCCAAGCCATGATCCCGATCGGCGATGATCGATCCAACCATTGTGATCCATCTGATCGACGAGGTTGCGATCGATCCAAGCCATGATCTCGATCGGCGATGATCGATCTGATGGTTGCGATCCATACGATCGGCGACGATCGACGGTTGCGATCGATCCAAGCCATGATCCCGATCGGCGATGATCGATCCGACGGTTGCAATCCATCCGATCGGTGATGATATCACACGGTTGCGATCGATCCAAGCCATGATCCCGATCGGCGATGATCGATCTCGATGGTTGCGATCCAACCGATCGGTGACGATCCGATGGTTGCGATCGATCCAAGCCATCCCAATTGGCTATGATCGATCCGACGGTTGCGATCCATCCGATCAGCGACGATATCAAATGGTTGCGATCGATCAAAGCCATGATCCTGATCGGCGATGATCGATCCGACCGTTGCGATCCAATCGATTGGCGATGATCCGACGGTTGTGATCGATCCAAGCCATGATCCCGATCGGCAATGATCGATCGTTGCGATCCATTCGATTGGCGATGATATCCGGTTATGATCGATCCAAGCCATGATCCCGATCAACGATGATCGATCCAACCATTGCGATCCATCCGATCGGCGATGATCAGACGGTTGCAATCGATCCAAGCCATGATCCCGATCGGCGATGATCGATCCGGCCATTGTGATCCAACCGATCTACGATGATCCGATGGTTGCGATCGATCCAAGCCATGATCCCGATTGGCGATGATCGATCCGACGATTGCGATCCAACCGATCAGCGATGATCCGATGGTTGCAATCGATTCAAGCCATGATCCCGATCGCGATGATCGATCCGATGGTTGCGATCCATCCGATCGGCGATGATATCTGATGGTTGTAATCGATCCAAGCCATGATCCTGATCGGCGATGATCGATCCGATCGTTGCGATCCATCCGATCGGCGACGATATCCGATAATGATCCAAGCCATGATCCCGATCAGCGATGATCGATCCGACCGTTGCGATCCAACCGATCGGCGACGATCCGACGGTTGCGATCGATCCAAGCCATGATCCCGATCGGCGATGATCGATCCGATCGTTGCGATCCATCCGATCAATGACGATCCGACGGTTGCGATCGATCCAAGCCATGATCGATCTGCGATGATCGATCCGACGGTTGCAATCTATCTGATCGGCAATGATATCTGATAGTTGCGATCGATTGAACCCATGATCCCGATCGGCGATGATCGATCCGAAGGTTGCGATCCAACCGATCGGTGATGATCCGACGGTTGCGATCGATCCAAGCCATGATCCTGGTCGGCAATGATCAATCCGACGGTTGCGATCCATCCAATCGACGATGATATCTGACGGTTGCGATCGATCCAAGCCATGATCATGATCGGCGATGATCGATCCGACGATTGCGATCCATCCGATCGGTGATGATATCCGACGGTTGCGATCGATCCAAGCCATGATCCCGATCGGCGATGATCGATCTGACAGTTGCGATCCATCTGATCGGTGACGATCCGATGGTTGCGAGCGATCCAAGCCATTATCCTGATCAGCGATGATCGACAATGGACACTGCCATGGCCAGCAAGAAAGGGGGGAACCACTTTATATTTTTGTTTTTTTTTTCACGGGAGGGGTTGTCGAAAACCCCCCCCCCCCCTTTTTTTTTTTACCGACGGCCTGGCCACCATGGCTAGGCCACGGCCGTGGTTGCCGACCACGGCCACGATAAAAATTAAATTTATTTTTATTTTTTTGTTATATGCATCGCTAAATTAACGATTTATTTTTTAATTTTCTGGGTTTTTGCGTCGTTATATTAAAAATTAAATTTTTTTATTTTTTTGGTATATACATCGCTATTTCGTCGCTAAATAGCGTCGCTATTGCGTCGCTATATTAACGATTTTTTTAATTTTTTTGGGTTTTTGCATCGCTATATTGCAACGCAAATGTTGCGTCGCAATATAGCGACATAATGTTGCGTCGCTATATTAAAAATTAAATTTTTTTTTTATTTTTTTGGTATTTGCATCGCTATTGCGTCGCTAAATAGGGACGCGATCATTGCGTTATTATATTAACGAATTTTTTTAAATTTTTTGGGTTTTGGCGTCGCTAATGCGTCGCTATATTAAAAATTAATTTTTTTTATTTTTTTTATATATCGCTATTGTGTCGCTAAATAGCGACGAAATCGCTGCGTCGCTATATTAACGATTTTTTTTTATTTTTTGATTTTTGCATCGCTATATTAAAAATTATATATTTTTTATTTTTTTGTTATATGCATCGATATTGCATCGCTAAATAGCGACACAATAACTGCGTCGCTATATTAACGATTTTTTTAAATTTTTTTTTTTACGTTGCTAATGCGTCGCTATATTGCGATGCATTTTTATTGCGTCGCTAATGGCGTCGCTATTTATTTTTCTCACTGAGTTGTCGCAATTTGGTCACAATTTAGGACGCAAAAATGCGTTGCTAAATTGGCATCGCAATATCTGAATTTTTATAATAACCATGGTTGGCCACCACCTCTTTCATCTTTCCCGTCTCTTGCCTGAGCCCCCTTCCCTCTACCATCATTGCCCTCTCCCACCTCAGCCTTCCTCCAATTCGCCTCCACCCTTATAACAAACGCCATCCATACAAGTTATTGGTGCCCTTGTAGGTGGATTGCCTGCAGCTCAAATTTCATCACAACTTGAGCGGCATTGCATCACTACTCGCATGTCTTCAAGGAGACTCTAGTATTAGAAAGTTGAATCAATTATCCAACTATATAAAATTCATGGGAATGTTTGCATTAAGGTCTAAATCCTAAAACTCTCGACTAGTTGAGTCAAGACTAGTTGGCTAACGCCTTTCTTTGCATTCATTTTTGCATGCCCTTGAGATGGAGGACTAGAGGGACGCATTTGGGACCTCGGCTGTGCTCGCAGTTAGCAAGCATTAATAGTCTGGTCGCCTTCTTCCGCAGCAAGTCCCGGCATGATACGAAGAGAAAGTATTGCACTCTTGGGTGGTCTCCACAGACGAGTTGGCTACCATTGCGGAGGTTCCCAGTGATTAGTGGTCTGGATTTAACTTCCATGTGAGCTGGGTGGTCCAGTCCTATATATTTGTGGCTCGTGTTATGGTATCGGAGCAGCGACGAGGCGCAAAAAGAGCTGCCAAAGGTTTATCAAATAGTTTTTTTTTGGACGCAGTTCGGCAAAACCGTGCGAGAATTGGTCTCTCGCACGGCCGACAAGGGTGGTGCTGGGGACCGGCTGGATTCAAGTGGGGCTGAAATGAGTCACTCAGCCGTGTGGGGCCTGCGCCAACTTGGGAAAATGATAGGAACGTGCCGACCCTATGACAGAGCTGAGCTGGCTTGTAACCTTTTCTTGTTGGACATCCTAACCTTCTTTATCATTGCCTTTTTTTTAAGTTCTTTAATATTGAAGCTATCGCCGGCAACGGTCCAAGAAAGAGTGCCACAAAATTGATTTGATATCATGTTCGTTCTAGCAAATTTCCCAACCCACTAAAATCTAGCTATAAGCTTGTTGGGAGGACAGGGATTCAACGGGACCTATTTTGGCCAATCAATTGCCTAAGCTTGCAAACAAGGTTTGCATGCAAATCTGCGCAGAATTTGCATGTGAAGCCGCTCAATCCGCTAATGCTTACGTAGGAGATGCTTTTGGGTGGATGGATGTCTGGATTTGGACTGCTCGCAAATACCATCACCCTACCTGATAATGTAAATATCAATCCAAAACTTAAAGAGCAAACAGGCCAGTTTTGAGTTCAATTCATGCACAATATGCTAATTTCGATCTAATTTGCCTGCTGGCGGCTATCTTCCAAGTATTTGTACTAAAGAACTTGTTGCTGTAGATTTCGATTCTTCAGCTTAGAAACGGCGCACGCTAAAATTTGGATAGTTTTCTTTCATCCTTGTAAACCTGTAAAATAGTTCTTGCATAGAGATGAAGATGGATGGTTTCTTCGGAAGATCCTCTAACGTCTAGTCAGTGAAAATCCTCAACAAGCAGATAGAATAGAAAAGATTATTAAAAAGAACGCCCTAGAGAAGGTCTCTGAAGAGCAATGACGTCCGTTCAGGTTTCTTATGAGAGCTTTAGTTATGAGAGAGGGAGCTTACTGAAGGGCTTTGGGACCTGATATTTATGTACTACTGAGATGCTAAGTTGTTACCTGATTTCTTGAGCGCAGTTATAGGGATCGATGACTGATAAAGGCGGCAACTACATGCCTTATCAAGAAATGGGATCCCATTGATCATAAAGGGGGTGTCGTATCTGACCTCTGTTTCCATTTAGAAGGATATCGTTTCGAGATCATTGTGATCGGGGTGATTTGCTCTCCGAGATATCCGGTGCGATTAGGGCAAGCATGATGCTTATCATAAGGAGTTGAAGCATGGTCATGCCAAGATATGAAGACCTCTCGATACAAGGATAGCTCGGTTCTGTCGAGATACGAGCTTGCAGTTGGTACATCTGTCCTATTTTGCAACGAGGAACGGACTACTTTTGAGCATGATGCGAATCAGAGCTCAAAAATGGATCCTGCCACCTGCCAGTTTGCCAATTCATGCGAAAATATTTTTACCCTTCATCATCAGAACCTATTTAAAACATGCACAGCTTTAAATCCTCTCCTTTTGACCTTTTCGGTGAGAGGATTATCTCCATCAAAATGTATTGGAAACATGAATTATGGGACCTTAAGCTTAGATTAATGATATTTCCAATTGGTGGCGTATGCCTGAATGTCGTGTGGTGGTTGATGAAACTATAGAGACCACAAATAGGGAAGGAAGCATTTGGACTCAAATCAGCTGGAGTTTTAGATCCTCCGACGTCGAGGGATGGGACTGTTACGGTGGTCCACATGATGGCTTTAACGTAATGTCGATAAGAACGTGCTCCTGTTTCGTAGAGGTAAAGACGAAAAAAAAAAAAAAAAAAGGAGACTCGGTTTGGATCACACGGCACGTGTTCCCAAACTTGTCGTGCCACCCTTAACCACTAGCCTTAAACTATGGGCTATTCGTCTCTTTCCTTCCCCGAAACCACAGCTGGGGAAGCCCACGGTACAGCCATATCCGGCATACATTATGCTGCCCTCTTTTCTCGATCACTTTCATGCCCCCATCTAGTTTCTTGTTCTCTCGTCGGAGGGATCATGAATATTTACTTAACAAAGAGAAAAGAGAAGAGAAAAGTTGTTTTATTTATTTTTTTTCTTTCTTGCATAATAATCATACAACATGTATTGATCTTCTAAATGCCAATAGTATAAGACCATTATTCAGACAACAGATTCTTTCGACATGTTAATGTATCATCGACTAGTCTCTTGCGAATTGCACCGACCCTTTCCTGCAATATTTCAGGGAAAAGATTAATACAGATATGGGATGTGTTATAACGTTGCTAAAGAGCTATTATTTTATGATAGGAATCTTACTGCTGAACTGCTCTTGCTCTGTCTCTTGCCTTGCGACCAGTTTTATGATGCTCTCACCTGCCTCCCCTTCCATTCAACTTCATGCATGGCCACTGTAGCAGATGAGATGCAGATGGAAACCTGAGGTTAATTTTGCCTTAAGAGTTGTTTGGATTAGGGCATTAGAAACATTTTGAGCTCCTAGACATTGGCATAAACATCCTTGCTGCATGATGCCATTAGGACCATGTTATGGTATATCCTTGTGCTGATAATCTACATGGTTTTAAGATGAAAAGGGGACAATGGGCAAGGGGGCCCGGTATCTGCTGGAATGGCAAATCTTTGGTTCTCATGTCCAATATTAGCTTTTTAGTGATGATGAACGAGAATCTCTTCAATTAGGTGGTTAGATTATAATGACAAGCAAAGATTACATCACTTTCGAGTGGTTTAAACTTTTTATGTGATGACGATATTGTAACCTTTAACATTAATGGTTGAACTTGGAAATCAAGATCTGCTTCCAAGTAGTACCATTGATGAAGTACTTACCTTGGACTACATGAGGTTTTTTAGGTAAAATGGTATGTTGATATGGATTTTTGTGGCTTCGGCATAACTCTCCTAGAGATTATTTACCAAGAGATCTTGAAATCAAATTCTAGTGATTATATTGTCATGCGCACATGTTGAAATACCATACGTTGAAATACCATACATGGTGCGGGATAAAATTGTCACCGCATCGACATTGGTGCACATGGCAAAAGGCAAGAGTCATTTTTAATTTCTAACCCACTAACCGCCACATCTTGAAAAAAGATAAATTGCATCCTCATACCTCGATAAGACCGAGCCATACTCGCGCCTTAGCAGGACCGAGCATCCTTATACCTCGGCAAGACCAAGCCATCCTTATGCCTTGGCAGGATTGAGCTATCCTTATACCTGAACAGGACCGAAGACCCCTTTTTCAGCTCAGGCACCCTTATCGCCTCACGCTACGCCGAAGGTTCCAAAGGATGAACCGCCCTAATCAGACGAATCTCAGAGCAATCTTCCTAAAATAAAATGAGGAGCCAAACATAACCCTCCAACCACAATCAATGAAATTTTAAATCCCAGGTATGCGTTACCTAAGCTCAAAAAGGAAACTCTAGCAGAGGTCATCTTTGAAAGATCTTTCTACTAGAGCCTTCTCATCTCATCTCTTTGCCAAGAGTTTTCATTGACTTGATCGTTGGAGAGTCTTATACAGGACCACCTCATGTATTTCATGCGTAAAGATGTGCAGGTCCACTTGGATGGGAGAACACCACCCGAATCTCAACGTACGCCGCCCTCAAGTCGAAGAACGGAATTCAACGACAACAACCATAATTTTAAAAACTATTTATAATTCTCAATGTGACATTTCAAATCCATTAAAATTTTTATACCTTAGCTAAGTTTCTATTGTGGAAGTAGGCGGAGGAGAGGGAGGTACCATTTTAATATTTTAGATGGGATATTATCATTATTTTAATATACACATGAAATAGAAAAAAATCGTAATCTAACTACGCTAAATAGGTTTTCGAAGAACTTAGTCAAACATTGTCATGAATAAAAGTTTAGAAACATATGTGAGAATATTTGTTTTGGTAAAATATAGTTTAGATATCACCACCAAATTCTTTCGTAAAAGGATAAAAACCAAGGTAAGCTTGATTTATCTTATCTAATATATTCACACATTATTCTTGATACTTTTTGAATCCCAAGAGATATTGCAAAGATTATTAATAATTATATTGTACATATATAAAGAGTTGGACTAGATTATATTTACATATAGTTAAGTCTAAATCTAAGGGGGCATTTGATAGCAAGTAATCTATCTAGATTATCAGTAATTTAAATGGAACCCACTAGCAATCTATCCTATAGTAATAATCTGGATTACCACTCAAGTGATAATCCAGATCAAGTGGTAAACCAAATTACCTAAGAGGGAGATGATTATCCATATTATCGGATATGTTGTAATCTAATATTTTTTTAACAAAATTGACCCTTCCAAACAAAATCATTCCCTTCATTTCTCTCTTTTCTTTCGTCTCGCCGCTATTATCTCTTTTCTCATATCTCCAAAAAAAAATATATATTACGGTATTATTCGTTCATAGAAAAAAATTGAATAGAAAAAAATTAAAACAAAAACAAAAATAAAAATAAAAAAATAGTGTTCTTAGCAACATCTCTTGACAATGTAGTAATTTAAAATTTGACAATATCTAATTACATTACTTTTAAAATTTAAAAAATAACTTACATTTTGCTATCAACTAATCGATCCATTTATATTATCATAATATATCAATTATTCTATTAATCTTAATTAATTTTATATAACAAATATTAAAAATAAATTATTTTTAAAATATAATAAATAAATTATGATAATTGAAAGTTTAAGAATAAAAAAAATTGAATAAATGTTTAAAGATTAAAAATATTTTAATATTAAAAAAATCTAGTATCTTCTACTTATGTATAAATACTTTGATTTAAGGGTATTTTAAAAATTTTTAATGGATTTGATTTAATATATGAATTTGATTTAGGATATTTTAAAATTTTGATGTTATATGATACCTGTGTATACTAAACACAGTAATCAAATTATTGGCAATCCATCCAGTAGTAATCTATCTTATAGGTAATCTATATTACCATTCAGGATTGCTCGCAATGCATCAAACACAACTTAATTGCTATCTAAATTATTAGATTCATATAGATCTCGAAGTCAAAAAAAAAAAAAAACTACTTATTAGCCACCATTAGCTATTTTAATTTTTTTTTGATGGAGCAAATATAAACAAGTACTGAATAAACCTAAATATAATGAAAGTAAATATTAATTCTTTTATGATAGCACCAAACACTTATCATATATAATAAATACTAATTTATTCAAAATAAACAGTTAAATTAAATTGATAAATGTGATAGTAAACAAATATCCTACAAAAATAAATAAAAACTTATTGGTTAGGGTTGTAGCATGTTGTGCCCTAGAAATGAGGAATGTGAATGCCAAATATATAATGTATAACCATTGTTAATCTATTTTATCTTCATAAATGCACCTTATTCCTTGGATGTACCATCCAATAGTTTCTATTTATTTTGTTTTTACAATATTTTTATTTATTACCATAATATAAATGTTTATTGATTTAAGTTAACTATTTATTCTGAATATATTAGTATTTATTCCATGCAATAAGTATTTATGTCACCTAAAAGGGGTTATTCTTAAAAAAAAAGTTAGTTTTTACTTTTATCGTTTTATATTAATCATTATTAATTTTTTTTATTTCATTAGATTTTTTTTATAAAAAAGTAGCTAATAATAACTAACGGATAGTATTTTTTTTTTTTAAGATTCATGTAAATTTAATGGTAAAAGTAGTGTCCAGATTTAAGCTTGATTATATGTAAATGTATCCAACTTGCATACGCTCTCTCTCTCTCTCTCTACATATATACATCACACACATGCGCACGCACACACATATATATTGATTATATTCAAATATAGGAATGCTTAGATCCGGCTACCATTTTTTATCCCTAGATGTAGTTTAAGGATTTTAAAGATAAAAAAAAAATGATAAAGGTAGGATGGCCCGAGATATGTATGGCTTTAAGGTGAGATGCTTCAAATCTGGCTAGCTCGTCCAACACATGCAATTCATGCTAAAAAAGGGAAAAAATGTCATCTTATTTCTTATAAATAATATGATATTTGTAGATCAAACATTACGTCATTCAAGATACTTCAAGCACGAAAACTTTAAAGCGCATATGTTTACTTAAAAAGAGCATGATATAGATGCCTTTATGTTTACAAGGAGACCATTCCAACATCTTGGATCGGAATACTTTTGGAAAATGACGTGTGTTAGTATGATATATAAATACAAACGGCAAGAAGAAGGGAAAAAAATTAAAAAAAAAAACTTTTATATTTTTTCAGATGTCCATCTATGAAAATCTTTTTTATATAGAAAATAAAAAAAAATACTTTTTTTTATAAAATAGACAAATTTAAGTAAATAACCGGATTATGATGTCATCAGAAAACTTCTTATCCATTGTGGTTTTTGGCTATTTCTCATTCATATCACCATATGACAAATTCTTGGTGATTATCGTAAATTATTTTGGGGCAGCAACGACTTTGTAAGACTGGTTCACAAAGAACTGTCAATGAAGTTTCAACAACTTTGGGTCTTCATCAAAGTTTGACCCAAAACAAAAAAAGGAATCTCGTTTTAGAGGCGTGGTTGCAGTCAAACTTTCTGGAATCATTCTTCATCTCCTTCATTTAGCTATCCTTGTCCTTGTCATTATTGAGGCACATTTATCATCATTCAAACCATTTAGGTTCCCAAGATCTATGTCTACGTTGGCGTACATACATGGTCCAATATTCTTCAATTAAATGAGCCATGAATTGCACGCTTTCAACCATACATGTATGGTCCATCGATGCTTCTCACGGGGCCCCTGAGTTGATGTTTAGTGGGTTTGGTTCACTGCTTTAGTTATAAATTACACTCTCGTGAGATGCAATGTTTTATTTGCATATTCCCTTGCGACCAAAACGCTGTTGAAGAAGACATTCTTGATTGATATCCAATAGTTAATTGTTGAAGATGAAAATATAAAAATTTTTCTTTTTCTCTAAAAAAAAAAGCCATTTGTCCCATGAGCTATCAACTCTAATCATATAATATATGCTGATTAATAAATTAAGCTAAAAAATTTAAGCTTATAGGATGGCCAATCACAATATATATCAGATTTGATTTGACAATATTTTTAGTTATCAACAGTAAAAAATTAAATGGAATTACTTCATAAATTAATTATTATTTTTTTTAAGGGTAACAGCAAGCAAAAGGGCCATCCTCTAGCAACAAGCTAGATAGTTTATCGGTTGATTCCTCTTTCAAAAACTATGAGAGCAAGTAAGTAAATCCTTCGGTTCCAAATAGAAGGTGCTTCGAGTGGCTTTTGGATGTAATAACTCATCGCGTCCTTATTTTATTACTAGCGTTTCACTAATTAAGAAGTGATAACAGCCCCCCCTTAAATGTTGAACGCTTGCTTGATGGGAGCATGCGGTGAAGGAAATTGAGTATAAATAGGGAACCCTTCCTAAGGCTTTAAAAAAAAAAGGTTATCGAAAGAAAAACCTAATAAGCGGAGGCATTGACATTGAGTCCCTGATCAAGAGCACATCCTGAGGGCATACACCATCAGAGTGCGATGGCTCGATGGCTCGTTGATTAGAAGAACTCAATCAAGATCCATCGAGAGGAGAGAGGAGGAAGATCAATCAAGATCTATCGAGAGGAGGAGGAAGATCAATCAAGATCCATCGAAAGAGGAAGATCGAGATCCCTAAAGAAAGGAAGATCAAGATCCCGTGCAGCTGATTCAAGGAAGATCGAATTCCTTACCCTCATCGGATAGACCATTAATAATAATGGCTGGAGGTATTTATCGATCATAATAAATATATTGATATCGTGATCAATATATTTAAATTAAGTCTTACATTTGGTATCAGAGCTTTTAAACCTCTGCCTTATTTTGTGAGTATTTCCATCCAAGTTTCTCTTTTCAAGCAATTTATGCCGCGTGTTTTCCGTTTTCAGTTTTTCGGATCTCAGGTTTCGATCAGTTCTGATCTTTGTTCACGGAATTGACAGAAACCATTAAACCTATCTCAGATTCCGATTTTTGCGGAAACTTTCTTTTCTATTAAAGATTTCTTTCTGGCATTAAAGGTTTCCCGGATTTCTTTTTGGTATTAAAGAGATAGCATTAAAGAAAGAAAGAAAAGAAACGTAGCATTAAAGAAAGGAAAAACTAAAGAAAGGAAATGCAGCGGAAACGTGGCTTCCATAACCACATGCACATATTAAAAAAGAGAGAAAACGTTTTTCGGTTTTCGTTTTTTCGCTTATGGTCTTTCCGTTCTCTCACGGGATTTAAAATCTGGATTGGTTAAATTTTAAATGCATTTATTATCTGTTTAATGTTTTATTAAATCATGTAACATGATTTATTTTTATCATTTGTTTCTTAAGTTTAAATTTTTGTATTAAAATACGCCTCCTGAGTCTCTATGCCTACGGTGTTTTGCATAGACTGGCCCAAGGGAATAATGAGCTACGGCCGGACGTGTTTTAATTAACAAAAATTTTTCTTAAGATGATAATTTTAAAATTCATTAAATAGATAATTGAAATGTTGTCTCTGTTCTGCATACTAGATTTATTCTATGCATGAATTTGGTGGTAGTGTGAAAATCACAGTGCAAATCCTTTCAAGGTCTGATTGGTCAGTTGGTGTCTAGAAAGGTAAAGAGATTGTGGTTACTTAATTGGTTCCGTTGACTGACCTAAGGAAAGCAACGGGGGACCCCCACTTCTCTTTCACTGGCCTGGCCAATTTGACTAACTCAGATCTTGATTTGGAAATGTTACGTTGATTAAGATCACTACCTAATAATCATGCTAAATTGGTTAATCTATATGCATATAATGGAATTCAATGTCATGTGATCAATATGATGTTGATTAATTGAGGAGTAGCCACAGCATCTTTGATTAATCAAAATTATATATTGAGTTGCAAAGATCACATAAGGTTAGATGACATTAATTGTGACTAATTATATTAATGTAATGAATCTTATCCCACAGGAATTTTTGTTGCACTAATATAATTAATTAGGATGCGATAACAAATTATTTTCTTAATTACCCACAGGAATTAAGAAAGGAATATAATTTGTTAGTCACATCATTAAGCTAATGAGTCTATTTGAGTATAATAACTTAGCCCACAGGTAGTTATTGTATGTTATTGATTCATGTTATTGCATGTTTACATTGGTAAAACATGACATCAAGTTATATGCCTCAAATTCAATTACATGAACATGATTTTATTTTTATGCAGCTATTTTGCCTGTTAATATTTCTGATATGAAATGTGACATTCCCGATTTAAGTGGTGATAATTATAAATTATGGAAGGAGAGAATTCTTCTTCAATTAGGGTGCATGGATATTGACTATGCTATCAGGAAGGATGAACCACATTCAGTTACATCTACTAGCACTCAGGCTGAGATTGCTGCGTATGAACGATGGGAACGGTCCAATCGCCTCAGTATGATGTTCATACGTACTAAAATTTCTGCTAGTATACGTGGTTCAATTCCTGAGTGCAAAAATGTCAAGGAACTTCTGAAGGCTATTGATGCACAATTTGAGTCTTCAGATAAGGCAATGGCTAGCACCCTAATGACAAAATTATCATCAATGAAGCTCACTACGGTTGGAGGTGTGCGTGAGCACATCATGAAGATGAGGGACATTGCGGCTCAGTTGAAATCCCTAGAGGTTGAGATGTCAGAATCTTTCTTGGTGCACTTTATTTTGAGCTCACTCCCACAGCAGTATAGTCCCTTCAAAATATCTTACAACACACATAAGGACAAATGGTCAATTAATGAACTTCTGACCATGTGTGTTCAAGAGGAAGGGAGGCTGATTTTAGAAATGGGAGAAAGTGCACATTTAGTCACTCAGAGAAAGACTAAAGCTCCCAAAGCCAAACGCAAAGGAAAGGGTAAAGTATCCATCCATACAGAAGACAAGAAGGAGTCCAAGTGCTTCTTTTGCAAGAAGAAAGGGCATATAAAGAAAGATTGTCTCAAATTCAAAGCTTGGCTTGACAAGAAAGGTACTCTAACCTCATTCGTATGTCATGAATCCAATTTGGTTATATGTCATAACACATGGTGGATTGATTCTGGTTCTACAATCCATGTTTCAATACCTTGCAGGGTTTTCTAAATCAAAGGAAACCATTGGGAAGTGAACAAAGCATCTATTCAGGAAACAAGATGGGTTCACATGTGGAAGCAATTGGAACGTGCAGACTTATTTTACATTCTGGTTTTGTTTTGGATTTGGAAAAGACATTTTATATTCCAAGTTTCTCTAGAAATTTGATTTCAGTGTCAAGGCTTGTACCAGCAGGATACTCCTTTAATTTTAATAAAAGCTCTGTTGATTTATTTTATAAATCTAAGCTTATTGGGAATGGTACATTGTCAGACAATCTTTTCCAAATCAATTTGAAAAATAATACCACCTATAATGTGATGCACGCCCAAACTGGTATGAAAAGATGTGTTATAAATGAGAATTCCTCTATTTTGTGGCATCGGAGATTAGGTCATATCTCCATTGAGAGAATTAAAAGATTAGTAAAAGATGGAGTACTTGATACTCTTGATTTTACTGATTTTGACACTTGTGTGGACTGCATAAAGGGAAAGCAAACCAACAAGTCCAAGAAAGATGCCAAGAGAAGTTCGAAATACTGGAGATCATACATACGGATATCTGTAGCCCAGATATGGATTCGTATGGTCAGAGATACTTCATCTCATTTATTGATGACTATTCACGATATATGTATCTCTACCTACTTCATAATAAGAACGAAGCATTAGATGCCTTTAAGGTATTTAAGGCAGAAGTAGAGAAACAATGCGGCAAGCAAATTAAAATCGTGAGGTCAGATAGAGGTGGAGAATATTATGGTAGATACACTGAGAATGGACAAGCACCTGGTCCGTTTGCTCGGTTTCTTGAAGAAAATGGAATTGTTGCACAATACACCATGCCAGGGTCTCCTGACCAAAACGGTGTAGCTGAAAGGAGAAACCGACATTATTGGACATGGTAAGGAGCATGATTGTCAGCTCTAACTTACCTAAATCCTTGTGGACTGAAGCTCTTAAAACTGCTGCGTATATATTGAATCGGGTTCCAACCAAGGCTGTTTCCAAAACGCCATTTGAGTTATTTAAAGGTTGGAAACCAAGTCTGCAACATATACGTGTTTGGGGATGCCCATCTGAAGTAAGAGTCTATAATCCACAAGAAAAGAAACTAGACCCAAGGACTATTAGTGGATACTTTATTGGATATGCTGAGAAGTCCAAGGGTTATAGATTTTATTGTCCATCTCACAGCACTAGGATTGTGGAATCAAGAAATGCAAAATTTCTTGAGAATGACTTGATCAGTGGGAGTGATCAATCTCAGTATTTGGCTTCTTCTGAGAAAGATCATTCAGTTATTCCAGCTTCCACTTCAAGTGAGGGATTGGTTGTTATTTATAGCACTCCTCAAACTCAATTAAGTGCCCAACAACCAGTCATTGAGATTTCACAAGCTGATGGTAATCTAGAAGATCGTGTTGTTCATCAACAATCAGTTGTGCAAGATACTCCTCAAGAGGTCATTGACACAACATTAAGAAGATCAACTAGAATAAAGAAATCAGCAATTCCTAGTGATTATGTTGTGTATCTACATGAATCTGACTATAACATTGGAGCCGAAAATGATCCTGAAACGTTTTCACAAGCCATGAGTTCTAAGGAATCAAACTTGTGGTTCAATGCCATGAAGGACGAGATGGAATCTATGGCATCTAATCGAGTCTGGGATCTTGTTGAGTTGCCTGATGGTGTAAAAGCCATTGGATGTAGATGGATCTTCAAAATAAAGAAAGACTCACAAGGCAACATTGAGAGATATAAAGCAAGACTCGTTGCCAAAGATTCACTCAGAGGGAAGGAATCGACTACACGGAGACATTTTCTCCTGTATCCAAGAAAGACTCTCTCCGAATAATTATGGCATTGGTAGCTCATTTTGATTTTGAGTTACATCAAATGGATGTGAAGACCGCATTCCTTAATGGAGATCTAGAGGAAGAGGTTTACATGAAACAACCTGAAGGATTTTCCTCTGGTGATGGTGAGCATTTGGTTTGCAAGCTTAAGAAATCCATATATGGATTGAAACAAGCCTCACGTCAGTGGTATTTAAAATTTCATGATGTGATCTCTTCCTTTGGTTTTGAAGAGAACATCATGGATCAATGTATATACCAGAAGGTTAGTGGGAGCAAAATTTGTTTCTTGGTCCTATATGTGGATGACATTCTACTTGCAACCAATGATAAAGGGTTGCTATATGAGGTGAAACAATTTCTCTCCAAAAATTTTGATATGAAAGATATGAGTGAGGCATCTTATGTCATTGGCATTAAGATCCATAGAGAAAGATCTCGAGGCATTTTGGGATTGTCTCAAGAAACTTATATCAATAAAGTCTTGGAGAGATTTCAGATGAAAAATTGTTCACCAAGTGTTGCACCTATAGTGAAGGGTGACAAGTTCGCTTTGAACCAGTGCCCTAAAAATGAACTTGAACGGGAACAGATGCACAACATTCCATATGCTTCAGCTGTTGGAAGCCTAATGTATGCTCAGGTTTGCACAAGACCTGACATTGCATTTGCAGTAGGAATGTTGGGAAGATATCAGAGTAATCCAGGTTTAGACCACTGGAGAGCTGCTAAAAAGGTCATGAGGTATCTTCAAGGGACCAAGGACTACATGCTCATGTATAGACAAACTGATCATTTGGAGATAGAGGGCTACTCAGATTCGGACTTTGCTGGCTGCGTTGATTCTCGGAAATCAACATCAGGATTTATATTTATGTTAGCTGGTGGAGCCATATCATGGAGGAGTGCAAAGCAGACTTTGACTGCTACCTCTACTATGGAAGCGGAGTTCGTTGCTTGTTTTGAGGCTACATCGCAAGGTGTATGGTTGAAGAGTTTCATCTCAGGGCTTAGAATTGTTGACTCTATTACTAGGCCAATTAAACTGTACTGTGACAATTCAGCTGCTGTATTTTTGGCTAAAAACCATAAGAGTGGTAGTCGAAGTAAACATATCGACATTAAGTATTTAGCCATAAGAGAACGTGTTAAAGAAAACAAAGTGGTCATAGAACACGTTAGCACTGAATTGATGATAGCTGATCCTTTGACTAAAGGCATGCCAATTAAGAATTTTAAGGATCATGTGATAAGAATGGGAGTTGGTTCCATGATATAATTGTATGGATAACAATTTGTACAAAGAAACTCTTATTTCAATTATTTGTTTATTTCTCATTCAGGTGTACACGTTATATGACTTTTGAGAAATGACAAACTTTTCTTTTGGACTCTGAATAAACATATGGTTTATTCATTATGTTATGTTGTCACATTTGGAATAGTGGTAAAGAAATTGAATGCATTGTAATACATAGAAGATAATACTCAATTATAGAGGACCTATCGCTATGATTCATGTATTTAGTTTCTTGTTCAGTGTTGATAAAATATACGGACCAAGTGGGAGAATGTAATAACCCATCGCCTTTTAATGGTCCTTATTTTATTACTAGCGTTTCACTAATTAAGAAGTGATAACAGCCCCCCCTTAAATGTTGAACGCTTGCTTGATGGGAGCATGCGGTGAAGGAAATTGAGTATAAATAGGAAACCCTTCCTAAGGCTTTAAAAAAAAAGGTTATCGAAAGAAAAACCTAATAAGCGGAGGCATTGGCATTGAGTCCCTGATCAAGAGCACATCCTGAGGGCATACACCATCAGAGTGCGATGGCTCGATGGCTCGTTGATTAGAAGAACTCAATCAAGATCCATCGAGAGGACTCAATCAAGATCCATCGAGAGGAGGAAGATCAATCAAGATCTATCGAGAGAAGGAGGAAGATCAATCAAGATCCATCGAAGGAGGAAGATCGAGATCCCTAAAGAAAGGAAGATCAAGATCCCGTGCAGCTGATTCAAGGAAGATCGAATTCCTTACCCTCATCGGATAGACCATTAATAATAATGGCTGAAGGTATTTATCGATCATAATAAATATATTGATATCGTGATCAATATATTTAAATTAAGTCTTACATTGGAATCATCCATTAATCAAGCAGTAACAGTGATAGATATTCTGAAACGTGACCAGAGGGCAGCTGCTATTTTGGCTCCCCACCAAGCATCTATAAAGTTCGGTAGCAGAGACAGAAACCCTTTTAGAGGAACAGCCCCAGCTACCAGAAGTAGTCCTAAATCATGCCAAATGACAAACCACACACGACACTTCCTTATTTGGTTGTCAGAAAACCAAGGAAAGATTGGTTTTTACTATTTGAAAAGAGACCGGAGATGCAAGTCAATAGTGTAACATTAAATTAGGTATGCAAGAGGAACGCTCTCTTTGCAAGGGTGTGGCAGAGCAAATAATTACCCCCCTAAAAGATTGGAAGTAATGCAAGGTAAAATCGTTATTATATCAATATCTGTACGCACGTTTTTTATGTCTGATTCGCCAATTATCGTGTTTAAAAAAAAACAAAGCCACTACGTCTCAGCAAGACCGAAGTACCCTCATACCATGCTTATACCAAACTATTTTTATACTTCGGTAAGACCGAAGTATCCTTATACCTCGATCATATCGAGCTATCTTTATACCAGATCCAGACCGAGCTATTCCTATGCCTCGACGATACCGAGGTATTCTTGAATCTCTACGAAACCGAGCTACCTCCATATCTAGCCCAAGTGTGCATGCTGCCTATCGTCACGATGAATCCTTCACACGACGGATGGCTTCGATTGCTTGATTTCTAAAGTGGATTCTTCAAAATTAATAGAAGTTCAAATCCATGATTATCTAGCAAGATTTCAGCCACGCGGACCCCCAACCGTCCTAGAAGGAAAATAAAGCCAATAATGCCAATTGTGGCCTAGAGTCTATAAATCGTTGAATCTTAAAGTGTCAACTAGCCTCTCTAGCCATTGATCCTCTAACAAATAGAATTCGAATCTCACCGGTCTCGTAATAAACCTGATGTCAAATCATTCCGATTTCTTCACCACCCAAGACACGTTCGAGGAATCAGATGGGCAACCCGCTAATATTCGGACAGTCTATAAATATCTTTCCCAAGAACTTTTCAGGTATGCTCACTCTCTCACTAAAAAAATCCATTGAAGCTCAAGTAGAGCATTCAAAGCTCTCAGGAGCCATTCTTGAGGGACTCTTCTGCAACAGCCTTCTTCTCTTATTTGCTCGCTGTGAATTTTTACTAATTTGAGCATTAAAGGGTCTTCCGTAAGGGCCACTCTCAGTGTTTCTTGCGAGAGGACTGTCTTGTAAGTCCGTTCGAACGGAAGGTCGATATTCAGATTTGTAGGCGGACTTCGTCCGAATTGAAAAATGAATTTCTACAACAACAGAAAGGCTAATAATTTTACAGACGCCCAAAGGCACGGAAGACTACGTCAGAGACTTCCATATTGCACCACGGTAAATGTTAGATGTAATGGATATATTTCTCAACAATTTGCTGGCCATTTCAAAGCTGTGTCCTCTTCCATGGAACAGGGCAGACCAGAGTTCTAAGGTCCTGATTGGTTAATATAAACAGAAGTCTCATGGAAGTTGGATAAGTTCTAAGTTGGTGGTGACGTCGATGGCAAACCTCTATACTCCAAGCATGGTCTGAGGTGCGGAGCACGACAAGATCAATGATACCTGACAGCAGATGAGAGGAGGTCGAGGACTTCATCCGGCCAGCCAAATTTGGCGTGTTCACAAAGGCGAACCAATAGCTGCAACAAAAACGCCAATCAAACTCCTTAAAAGTAATTGGACAGACGATGCACTTGGCCAATGCCTCATCTTGCCTATGACTATGATGGAATCCAGCTTTAAAAGTAATGAAGGGACCAATTGGTAGGACCGCGTCCTGCAAATGGATCCAGGAGCAGCTCGACAAGATAAAAAGGTCAGACGTTGATTATGACTGAGGAAATTAGTTGTGTGGGTGTGTGGCAATTGCCCCCACATTGATAACTACGCGTGAAATCAGGAAGAAGGCATAAGTTAAGTTGGGCATAATGCAACAAAAGTTACATTTTCAGATACCTTGTCAAGTTTTTGTTTTCAAATCTGATCCCAAAATAAATTTTTTTCATATGCAAAACAACTTGTTTTTGATTATCAAGATAAAATAGTCTCCAATCTCAATTGTTGGACTATTAATTGATTCAGTTAATCATCTGTTTAAATAGATGATGATAGTGTTTATTTTTTTCTTTTTGTCAAAGCACAAATTCTTAGCCCCTCGTCTGGTTGGGAGAAAAAATGAGAATTTTTTTTTCTACTATATATATATATATATATATATTTGATTGGAGAAGTAAGAAAAAATTATATGGGTCCGCACATATTCTTTAATGCTTATTTGATATTTTTGAAAAAAATGTTTTCGAACAATTTTTCTAAGAAAATTTGCAGTAGAAATATATTTTATGATATTTTGTTGATAGAAAATTTGGATGAAAAGATAGCTTTACAAATACTTTCTATGTTTAATAGGGCATGAATTTGTATGAAAAAACGTTATCTTACCATTAGAATAAAGATTGCATGAGAATTAAATGAATTATTTAATAAATTTATTTTTTTTAACTATTTAGTTAATGAATATTATATAAAAAATAATATATTGACTTAGTAATTATATTGTTACTTGTTAGGATTATAAAATAATTTATTATAAATTAATTATAAAATAGTAATAATAATTTAAAATAATAATTTATTATTTTTAGGATGAGAGTCCACATACCTTGGTTCTAAACAAGATTGAGAGATAGTTTTGAACTTTTAATACTAACATATTTTTTTGATTGAAGAGGAAAAGAGTATGAAAAAATAAATATAATTAAGGAAAATAAATACTATTTCCTTCGTGCTATTTATTTTTTGGTGAGAGAGAGAAAATTCATATGGCCTCTGCATAAATTTTTTTTTTCTCTCTCTCTTTTGCAATTAAACTATATCCATTACAATTAAAATAATTAAAACTGAATCATCATAGAAAAAGTAGGTATTAACCATATCAATTATCAGTTGAATGATATACAATAAACTATTTAATTATCATTAAAGCATGTGGTGTAAATCTTTCCAATAAAGGAGAGAGTATTTCAGATTAAGATGGAAAAAAAGGTCATGACATGCCTATATCCAATGCATCACGGTGGTGAGATACTGCCAGGGCCTGTAAGTCCTGGAAGAACCTCATACTTGCAAAGAGGCTTATCTCCTCTGTTTAAGGGCGAGGCACACCAAATAAGGGTAAAACGTATTCCAACAATTATTAATATTTTAAAATTTTCAGCTAAAAAGTATCAGAACCATAACATTACTATCAACAGTTTATTATTATTATTATCCCTTTATATGAAGAAAAATTAAAATTAAGAGAATGTATTGTGATTTGCGACAATTTCGTCAGCAACTTATTTAACACGTGTTAAAAAAAAAAAAGTCAGTAGGAATAAAGCGCGTTGTAATTTGACTCCACCATTGATCTGAGCCGCGCATCAAAGAGTTCCATGTTCAAACCTACCGATCCAGGCGCCACCGGTTGACCAACACAAAGTAAGACCAACCTTATCTTTCATGGCAAGCTCGTAAATTTCCATAATCTCGATGGATACTGCAGTAATTTTATTTGGTTAAAAAAAAAAAAAAGGATTTCCAGCCGTCCTTCCACTTAAAAAAGGGTTCGGGAAGCCGCGAAAGGATCAAATATTTGGGCTCCGACCCCACTCAGCCGACGACCACTTCTACGCGAACCCATCATCCGCCGTCCTTCCCTCCAATCCAACGGTGCCTTTTCCGTCCCCTTCCTTCCACGGTAACAAAAATAAAAATAAAATTTTTAAAAGCCGGCGAATCTTCCCAGTTCCAACTTTTGCCTCGTCTCTCCCAGCTCACGCGACGCCGAATCGCTCTGGTATAAGTACTCTCCCCTCCCCGCTGGCGTTCTAACCAAAGAGAGAGTTCTGGCGTTTGGTTTTCTTTCCGCATGCCTTCCATGGCGATCTCTTCCTTCCCTCTACCTCGACCATCTCCTCCCCCTCTTCTCCCCACTCCTTCCGATCCTGACCTTGTCCGATCACTTCTTCGCCTATCGCGAGAGATCTCACTTTACGAGCCCCCCAAATCTCTCCAAAATCGAAACTTTTCTTCGATTTCTCGCAAATCGGCGCTTTTGGCTGCGTTCTTCGAGGAGCTCCTCCGCGACCCCGTCCCCGATCTTCCCCGATCCGCCTCCCTTTGTCTCAAAGAGATTCTTCTCGTTTTTCAGCGCTTCAAGGCCTTGCTAGGCGATTGCTCCACTCAAAGCCGGATGCGGCTTCTCCTTCAGGCCGAGACCGTTGCCAATGAGTTCCATGAGCTCACCCTCGAGCTCTCTACTCTGCTGGACATTCTTCCCCTGGGCGAGCTTGATGTTGGTGAGGATGTGAGGGATCTGGTCGATCTGGTCCGCCGCCAGTGCCGGCGCTCGACGGCTGCAGTGAATCCAGCCGAGGCGGCGCTCCGGGGCGAGATTCTTGACATCATACGCGAGATCGAGAGGGAGATCGTACCCGACCGGTCAAAGCTCGAGTCGGTGTTCGAAAAACTGGGGCTGGACGACTCCCGGAGCTGCCGCACCGAGATCGAGTCCCTGGAGCGCGAGATCGGCGACCGCGTAGCCGAGAAATGGACGGCGGCGATGATCTCCCTCGTCGGCCTCCTCCGCTACGCCAAGTGCGTCCTCTACGGTGCCTCCACCCCGAGATCGGAGTCCGCCGGAAAATTTAGCTTCTCGGCAACGGATCTCGCCGTCCCCGCCGACTTCCGGTGCCCGATCTCGCTCGAGCTGATGCGGGATCCCGTCGTGGTGGCGAGCGGGCAGACGTACGATCGGGAGTCCATCAGCCGATGGATCGCCTCTGGTCATGCCACGTGTCCCAACACCGGCCAGGCCCTCGCCCACTCCAACATGGTCCCCAACAGGGCCCTCAAGAACTTGATTTCCCTGTGGTGCCGCGAGCAGCGCGTGCCGTTCGACGGCGCCGAGCCCACCAACGCCGTCAGCGCCAACAAGGCCGCCCTCGAAGCGGCGAGGATGACGGCGTCATTCCTAGTCCAGAAGCTTGCCGCCTCGCCGTCCACGGAGGCGGCGAACCGCGTTGTCCACGAGCTCCGCCAGCTGGCCAAGTCCGGATCCGACAACCGCACCTTCGTGGCGGAAGCCGGCGCCATTCCGTTGCTTCTCCCCCTCCTCCGTTCGGAAGACCAAGGGCTCCAAGTTAACGCCGTTACGGCTTTGCTCAACCTCTCCATCCTGGAAGCCAACAAGAAGCGGATCATGCACGCGGAAGGCGGCGTCGACGGCATCATTGACGTGATGGCGAGCGGCGCCACGTGGCGGGCGAAGGAGAACGCGGCCGCCGCGATCCTGAGCTTGTCCTCCGTCCACGCTTACCGCAGGCGATTGGGCCGCCATCCACGTGTCATTGAGCAATTGGTCAGTCTCGTCCATGGGGGGCCAACCAGCACGAAGAAAGACGCGCTCGCGGCGATCTTAAGCCTGGCCGGGGACAGGGAGAATATTTCTCGGTTGGTGGAGAGCGGCGTGGTGGAGACGGCCTTGGAGACGGTCGGGTCGGCAGAAGCGGCGGAGGAGGCTGTGGCTGTTCTCGCTGCGCTAGCGAAGAGGGGCGGCGCGGAGGCGGTGGCGGAGGCGGAAGGGTCCATCACAATGTTGGTCCGGGTTTTCAGGCGCGGGTCGGACTGGTCGAGGGAGAGCGCGGCGGCGGCGCTGGTGGAGGTCTGCCGGCGAACTAGTGGCTCCGCGGTGGCAGAACTGGCGGCGACGCCGGGGATCGAGTGGGTGATATGGGAGCTGATGGGGTCGGGTACCGAGAGGGCGAGGCGGAAGGCGGCCGCCCTCGGCCGGATCTGTCGGCGGTGGGCTGTGGCAGCGGAGGCTGAACGGACGGCCAGATTTCCCGCGCCGACCATTACCGCGTCCACCCCGACGGCGGTCCAGCAGTCGTGATTAGTTTTGCGTCCTCTTGTACAGTATTATTTAGTTGCTCTGTCATCGGACGGATGCGATTGATTGTCCAATTGTTGATATCGGAGTGTTTTTTTTTTTTAATTTACAATTTTACCTGCAATTGGATTGAATTCGATTTGTTCGGAAGTGATAAATGAAATAATAAAGAAAGAAAAAGTATTCGTTTCTTTTTATTGATGTTGCTTGCAATCGAAACTTTAAGGGGTCGCAAAACGCAAGGAAGCAATCTCTCGACTCTTCCCAGTCCGTGAACCGATTATTTTACGAACGAAAAAAGCTAGGGGAAACGGGATTCCCCGGGACCCTATGAACGGTTGGAGATCGTGGACCATCCGAACTGTGGGTTGGTGGGGAGGTGCACCGAATCTTCGGGTGGCCGTTTGGCATTATTAGTATACGGCGATATTTGTACCTAACGATAATGGAGATGATTATTCTTTTTAATGCGTGTCAGTCTAAGCAAGATGTATCGTATTTTATATACTTCGGATCCTAATAATTGACCCGGTTATTACTGAACCGGACAAAGTATGGGCGCGGAGACCAAGCCCATAATTTGGACCAAAAGGGCTGGGGAATAGGGCAACACTTAAATATTGATCATGTTTGTTGATAATGTTTATGCCCACCTAATCATCATTGAGAGAGAGAAAAAAAAAAAGGGAATCAGTTCAAACGTGATCGGCTGTAGAGATGGAATCCATGATTAGATTAATCTTGTGCTTCTCTCTCAAAGGGAAGAAATATTTTTTCTTCTTTCAGCCGGTACTCCATTCGATAACTGGTTTGATTTATTTGCTACAGTGATCGGTTGGTAACTTGGACGTGTAATGCATCTGCATGATAATAATTTTATGTATGTGTGGGTATAGTTTCTAGGGTTGACAAATATTGGATAGCCCAATGCTATTCATTGCTCTATTCTCATCCCATATAACAAGCGAAGATTGAATGAATTTTTTGGAAATAGGCATTCATGAGTAAACTAGGAAACAACGTGTTATCAAATGTTAGATTTCCTGTTTCATATTGACGAGGATCATTAAATTGATTATGAATCACTTGACCCATTCATAAATAGGATGAGTCTACGAGCCACATGTGAGGCAAATTCACACAATAAAATTTTGAAAGGTATAGAATTCACATATGAAATATGTATGTATGCATGTGTGAATGATGCATTTATTTTTCTAAAGTAGATAATTTTTAAAATCTATGATATGCATTATCACTTTCACAATATCTATAGTCAATCTGTAGAAATAAAATTTAAACAATATAATAAATGAGCCATAAAATGATATATCATTAATTTTTCTTTCATATATTTCATGTTATGGCCTCAAAATCAAAATGGCTATGCGATCATAAAATGAAAACGTAAAATATGAGATTTATTTGGGATATTTAGCGTCCAGTTTTATTTTTCATCTTTTATATGTTAACTTTATATATAATAATAATAATAATAATAATAATAATAATAATAAGAGATCTAGATATAATTAATAAACTATAGTTTACTTTTTTGTGTTTCACGTAGTGAACTAATAATGATTTTATAGATAAATTTAGATTTCATTATCATCAATGAAATCTAAGTAATTTCATTCAAATTTTATTTTTCATGTTTCTTATAATATTTCCGTACTCAATGCAATCTTCTAATAGTTCTGAATTTTTCATGTCTATCCTAACTAACCTTCTTTGCATCCATCTAATAAATTTATTTTCCTATCACTTTTGATCTCCAACAAGCTTATCTATTTGCAATAATCTCCATCTTTTATTTTTACTTTATATTTTATTCTTTATTATTTTACGAGACTCACATTATGCATTGTGTCTATATAAAGAAATAAATTTTTGCTTTGCATGCAAAAGAGAACATCTACTTTTATCAACCTAAAATCAATATTAGAGATTAAAATATAAGATGTCTGCTACTAAAAATATTTAAAAATTAAAAAAACATATATTTTAAGGGCCTCTAATCTGTGCATCATACGTTATACATTGTTGTGAAAAAAATCAGAAACTCTAATCAACTTCTCAACTTCTCATGTGCGCAAGTTTTGATAACACAATGCATGTGAACACACTAATATTCTTGCCATATTATTGAGAAACCTTCTTCCAAATACATTTGGTTCCAACTCTCTACGTACCTATCTCAAAGGAATCATATTGCCAAGCTTCATAGATTTATCTGAGGAACAAGCTAGGTGCCTAAAAATAAATACTCATTCTACTAAAAAGAAGAGGAAAACAAAAACAAGGAAGAAGTCTAGCTTTACTGGCCGGGTCACACCACTGCGTCATTGCCCTCGGTGCTGGCCGTCTTGATGCTAACGACAGCCCTGCAAATTGGGCAAGTAGCAATCTTCTTCAGCCAATTGTCGATGCACTCGCTGTGGAAGGCGTCATGTTGGCACCCTGGAAGAATCCGGCACTTATCGCCGGCCTGGAATTCTTCCAAGCAGATGACGCAGGTGGAGGCGGCAGCTCCATCTTCGTGCCAGTTTAATACCGGGATCTTCTCTATATCTCCAGATGATAGTCCAGGGATCACACGGCCGGCCCGCAGTCGATAATAGAGCCAGTACACAAGAAATACAAAGCAAACGAAGGACGCAACTTCAGCAATCTCGATGGCAACATCGATGACCAGAAAGACCGCTTCCGCTGGCTGAAGCATTGCGCAAGGAGGAACCAAAGGCAACAGACGAGTGAGTTTCGTAGAGTTTGAAGTCTTCTACCAACGAGAAGGATTATAAAAAAAAGATCCAGTATAGTACTACGCTTGCTTCTTGCGACTGCTTAGCATCGGCGAATTGCTAGCTCTGGGAGAAATCGATCCCTAGCTAGGAGAAACCTTAACTTTCCCGTATCCTTTCGATCGAGTCGGCGGATCGAGGAACTTTAACTTTCGCCCGAGGGAGGAGAAAGCCTATCTCCAGCCGTTTCCCCAACCGGAAGGGATGATACGGCCCTGAAGTTGGAGACGTAGGCTAAAAAGTACGTACGGAGGTTAATTCGGCCTTCTAGAATTTAGAGTTTGGGTTGTGTTGATCACGACGTCAAGAAGTAGGATTCTGAGAGTTCGTCTCCTACCAAAACAGTACTCCTCCTCTGATTAGAATTAGAATCGAATGAAGTGTGATTTAGCCATTAGGTCGTTAGTTTTCTCTCTCTAAAAGATAAGCCATACCCTTGAATAAAAACCTATTAACGTACGTCATCGTTGTCTTTACTCGGCCAACGTTTCTTTAACCAAATAGAGGCTTCCAAAATCAGAATTCTTACGTTATATTAATCTTACATTTTATAATTAAATTCCCATTAATAAAAAAAATACTATATTTAATTCATAATAACAAAATATAATAATTAGTTTAATATAACTTTAAATTCTATTTAAATTTTGCTACAAATCTTTTTTTTTTACTTTTCTTAGTAGCTCTTTATTTTTTTTTTGGATAGAATATAAAATATTTTGCTAAAAATTAAGTTTCTTTACAAGCTAATTTTAAAATATTTATATTTAATAAATATTAATGAATACTATATATAAAATAGTATAAAATATTATATATTATAATATTTTTAAATAATTATTATATAATATATATTAATATATAATATAAATAGATAGATTTAGCTATATTCGAATGTATTTAAGTTTATGGTCCAATATCTTTTTTATTCTTAAATTCATATATATTATGGAGCCTTTTTTTTATTACTTTTTTATCTTTATAATTCGTGGGCTATATGAATTGAAAGATGAAAAAGATGATCGAATATAAGCTTTGCTATATTTGAATATAGCCAAATCTACTTATATATATATATCTAGTAATATATTATATAATAATGTAATCTATAAAATAATAAATATTAATAATTTAAATTTAATATCTACATATTATTACATAATATATAATATATTTAAATTAATAAAATAAAATAGTATATATTTAATATTAAAATATATAATATTTAAATATTTAAATATTATCTAGTATAAATAAATATATAATTAAGTATTATTAAATATTTATATGAAAGTTAAAATCATAATTTAAGATTACTATGTTGGCTAATCTTAAAAACCCATTTTTTATATGAGAATCAGATTATAATAATTTATGGTAATTTTACCGTGTCCAACTGCATGCCAAATATGATTATCTTCATTATAATCTCAGATTATCAAGATGATTACCGTGGTCAAATAGCTTCTAAGTTCAATCTTTGTGAGACATGTCCATGGCTTTTCTTCCACCTTTGTGATAATATCGAGCTACTTGCAGGTGAGCCCTAAGAGGATTATTGAGACAGCATGACCGGAGGAGTCTCTTCAGCTAATATTTAATTCTTTTAAAAAGGGTGGTTGTTTCATTTTTTTTTTTTTTTGGTACAAGCGGACGATCACACTCATCTAGTACGAGTCAGCCCAGAAAGATCCGAGTACAAAATTTGCTTCAAAGGAATAGGGCAGGGATCGTCAACACTCCACGTCCACGACCCGGCATGCTGGGCCACAAAGGATGCAACCCAGTCCGGCGCCGCATTGGCTTCCCGGAAGATATGGCAGATCTGAACACTATCCACATCCTGCAGCATAGACCAAATATCCCTAAGGATCGGATTGGTATGACCAGGAGGGCAAATCACCTTCTTCAGCCAAGAGATGACCGTCATGGAATCACCCTCGATGAAGAGCCTTTGAACATGAAGAGTACGAACAACAAATGAAATACCCACCCAGGCTGCATGAAGCTCAGACATGGGGACAGAGGAGTCAAGAGAGCCAAATCCTCCAACTGCCAATAAACCACCATGAGTACCGCGGATAACAAAGGCAGATCCAGCAGCTCTACCACGGACACTCCCGTCAAAGTTGAGTTTGACCACCCCTGGAGGAGGGGGTTCCCAAGAAATGAAAACCGTTTGCCGGTTCGCTGCCGAAGCAGCAGGGGAACCCCAGAGGCCAAAGGTGTCAAAGCCAACACGGGCATAGTCCGCCATCAAGAGTCTAATCTTCCTCACAATGCTATGAGGGGAAAGATTTTCTCCAGTAAAGATGAACAGATTCCTGGACAGCCAGATCTGGTACGCCGTAGTAGCCCACAAACCTTTCTTCTGAATGGAGCACTGCCGGAGATCAGAGAGAAAGGAAGAATGATGAGAGCCCAAGTCATCCTGGCTACTAGTGTAACCTATCATGATCCAGACCTGTCTAGCTCTGGGCAGCCAAAGATAGCATGATCAGAAGATTCCTCCTCCAGAAAGCATAAAGGACAGGTCGGCTGAATAGATAAGCCCCTACGCGAAAGAAGACCACAAGTAGGGAGACAGTCCCACATAAGCTTCCAAATGAACAGCTGAACCCTGGGGATAATAGGAAGCTTCCAAATCCAAGCTGCATTAACCGAGCGCTGGGACTGAGGCCTAAACAAGTTGACCAGATCCCTAGAGGGGGCCTTAGAAAGACAGGTTCTCTGCCAGATCCTGGTGTCCGAAGAGTGTTCAGAGATAAGAGGCATCGAGACAATCCGACGAGAGAGATCCAATCCAAAGAAACTGGTCACCAAGGGGATATGCCAAGCTGGGGGATCAGAGGAGATCAAATCCTTAACCCTTAAGTTAGATGGGACATCAATGCTGATGAAGGATGGCCACCTAGAAAGAGGAAACTCAGCAATCCATGAATCCTGGACAACATCAATCGATGAGCCATCTCCAATCATCCACGAAGTATGCTCCAAAATAGTCTGACCATAATGACAAACCGCCTTCCAGAAGGAGGAACAACCACGAGGCGGAGAAATAGACGAGTCAGACGACCAATCACCATACCTCGATCGCATCAGCGAACTCCAGAGGCAATGCGGCTCCAGAAGGAATCTCGAAGCATGTCTAGCAAGAAGGGCCTCTCGACGAGTAATAAGAGACTGAATGCCAAGACCACCCTCTTGGATAGGCATACAGACCATATCCCAAGATAAAAGATGCATCCCGTGACCTCCTTGCATAGAAGCCCACAGAAAGTCACGAAAGCATTTTTCAATCCTCTTCAGGCAGGTAATAGGAATAGCAGCATTCGACATAAGATACAAGGGAAGAGAGGACAGAACCGAGCGAATAATAATGACCCTGGCCATCATCGAGAGATTAGTGACCTGCCAGCTCTCTATGCGCTGACGAACCTGCCTCTCAATCGCTGCATAATCAGAACATCGGGGACGTCTCCCAGTTATGGGAATCCCCAAATACATAAGCTTATCCGCCTGAGAAGTAATACCTGACAACTGAATAATGACTTCTCTGGTGGTCCTGGGAGTCTTCGGGCTGAAACATATAGAGGATTTGAGAAAATTGACCTTTTGACCCGAGGCCTGACAATAGCTCTGGATAATAGTATGAAATGACGCAGCATCATCAATAGAGGCCCTGCCCAACAGAATACAGTCATCAGCAAAAAGTAGGTGAGAAACGGAGGGCCCCTCAGACTCGGCCATAAAGGGAGTGATCCGACGATCAATCTGAGCCTGACATAAAGCACGAGAAAGATCATCCGCAGCCAAGATAAACAACAATGGAGATAAAGGGCAGCCTTGTCTAAGACCCACAGAGGAGCGAAAGAACTCAGACGGGCTACCGTTGACGATCAGAGAAAAAGAGGGCCTTTCAATACAGGCCATAATCCATTCAATAAACAGACCATCAAACCCAAACTCCAAAAGAGTGCGATACAAGAAGGCCCAGCACATACGATCATAAGCACGCTCCATATCGAGCTTAACGGCCATAAGACATCGGCTGACCGGGGCACGCTGTAGGTCATACATAAACTCCTGGGCTATAAGAACGTTATCAGAAATAGACCGTCCTCTGATAAATGCCCCCTGCTCCATAGAGATGAGGCGAGGAATCACCACAGCAAGGCGGCTAGCTAAAAGACGAGCACAGACCTTGTACAATGTAGTGCAAAGACTAATCGGCCGAAAGTGCTGCGGGAGGGAAGCATCCACACGCTTTGGCACCAAGGAGATATAAGTCTGATTCCAATCTAAAGGAATATGTCTAGCATGGAAAACATCCAGGATAGCCTGAACAACCTCCTGCCCGATAATGTCCCAATAGTGACGAAAGAAGAATGGCGGGAACCCATCAGGCCCAGGGGCCTTATCCGGACCAAGCTCCCAAAGGGCCTCCCTAACCTCATCAGCAGAAATCGTTCGAATAAGCATGTCATTATCCACAGAGGAGACCTTCCTGGCCTCGGAACCTGCACAACCGGACCTCCAACACCTGAAGACTCAGTCCATCTAGACTGGAAGAAATAAAGAAGAAGATCCCGGATAGAGTGGAAATCCTCCCGAATATTCCCCTCATCATCAACTAACCTCCGAACCCTATTACCAGCCCGCCTCTTTAGGGTAGCCTGATGAAAGAATCTGGTGTTACGATCCCCATCACAAATCCATTGGACCCTAGACCGCTGCCACCAGTACATCTCCTGCTGACGGAGAAGGGAGTGATGACGAGCAAGCAGCTCCCTCAGCACCGACATATCCGAATCAACCAGAAAGCCATCCTGATCCTCCTTGGTCTGTAAGATAGTGATGTTCTCTTCAACACTTTCAACTTGTCTGACCAGATCCCCCACCTCCTTTCTGTTCCATCTGGACAGCCGATGCCTTGCCATCCTTAGACGGCGAGAAGCCGGTAAACGGCATTACCCCTAATAGGAGTATGCCAGATCTGAGAAATGATGGAACGAGCACCAGGATAGCCTGTCCAGAACTTCTCAAACCTAAACTGTTTCCGCATATGCTGATCAACCTCTGTGGAAATCATAATCGGGCAGTGATCAGAAGCAATCCGAGGCAGGTGAGTGACAGATACCATCGAGAATCTCTGGAGCCACTGAGGATTAGCCATAGCTCTGTCAAGTCTTTCCCAGACCCGGGCCGACCCCTGGCGGTTGTTACACCAAGTGAATTGTGGCCCCCCAAATCCCAAATCCATCAATCCAGAGGAAGCAATAAAGGTTCTGAATTCCAAAATATCAGCTGAGCCAGTAACTCGTCGACCACCACGTTTCTCTTTAGCCTCAGTGATACAGTTGAAATCCCCCGCAACAATAGTCGGAAACCCCTGAGCAAGGAGCGAAGCAGCTCCGACCAGAGAACCCTTCTCACCCGATAGTCCGTACTGGCATAAGCTGCTAATAGAAGCCAAGGATCAGAAGTCCCCTCAGTAACAACAAGGCTAATAAGCTGGTTACATTGATGAAAAGCATCAATCGTAACAGCAGCATCACGCCAGATAGCCAGCATGCCTCCCGCCAAACCATCAGCCTCCACAGCATAAGAAGACCAGGATCGGGCAATCTGTCTACGAAATCGAGCGAGACTATCACCCGACAACCTGGTTTCTAAGAGAATACAAATATCAAATTTATGTAACTGCAATAATCTACTGAACGAGGAGTGAAAAGAAGGCTTTCGAGCTCCTCGTACATTCCATACTAGAATCTTCATTTACAAGGTGGAGGAGACTGGGACCCTTCCCTGGTCCTCCCTCATAACACAATCTACAATACCCCCATCCGATAAAGTGTCTACTGGAGACAATAAAGAAGAAGAGGCCGATTGGCCCTCCCCTGCAATACCCTCCTCATCAGCCTGGGGACCCTGAGTACAGACAGCATCGATCGAAATAAATCCATCTCCCCCTTCTGAATGTGACATCACCAGAACCTGGGGACCTTCCTGACTGCTAGGAGGCTGATTCGCCTGGGAAGGAGAGCTTCTAAACACCCCCACACTCATGGCAGAATGAACCTTCCCTTTGCCTTTATGCTTATCCAACTTAGAAATAGACCTTGGTGGCAGCGATACCTCCGATCTTGCTCGCTTAAGAGGAGCTGGATAAGCATCCTTTCTTCCCAACTGGACCTCTCCACCAGCAGCCGATGCAAGAGCAGCGAATGGATTAGCTGAAGCCCCAGAAGGAGGCTGAGGATCACCCAAATGTCTCCCATTTAGTATCCACTTCGGAAAGTTCAGAATGAACAGTACCGGCACGCCCCTTCAACACCGGCACGCCATCCTTCCCAATAACAGGAGCCTCCACTTCCACCACTGACTGAGCCTTCCCCTTAGCCAAACCTGAAGCTCTCTTCGTCGCCGGTGAAGGTCTCCGGCGAACCGTCTTCACCAGAGTAATCCAAGCGTCAGGCCGACTGTAACCCGCACAAAAGCCATCCTTTCCCTTAGGTGAAGCAGGGGAAGAGGCTGAGGGAGCCGAAGAGGACTTCATCTGAGCCTTGCCCTTATCAACCTTCAGAGGACCTGGAGCTGCCTTCCGCTGACGGACCGCAACCAACCATGGCCCAAAAGCAGGTACCGCATCAGCGTCGCCGTCTACAGACGTCTCCGGATGCAAGCAGGGGACCCCCAGATGAAGAGAACCACAACGGAGGCACACTCCTTCCAAACTTTCATAACTGATTTGCTGCTAGAAGGGAAGATAGCTCCCCTGAACACGGACTCCTGGGCGAAGAGGTCGACGAAGATCGATCCTCAGACAAGCCCGCGCGAAGCCACCTCTGTTCATCGCCTTCGTCGCAACATCAACACAGACAAATTCACCAGCTGGTTCCAGTATCGCTCTGATGAAGGCCTCCTTCCAAAATTCAAGAGGTAAATTAGGCAATCGAACCCATACCAAAGTAGTAGGGATCGAATCTTCAGCAGGGATGAACTCCGCTCGCCAGGCCTCTGTTCCAACCAGCTGACCGTTCACCACCCAGGGCCGATGCAGAGCCAAATTTCTGGCTTCCAGGGAGGCAAACCGGAAAATATGGCATCTAAATGCCAGACTGAGAGGAACAATCTCACCAGGAATGCCGGCCCTTCTGAATTCCCTGATCACAGCTTCAGCCGGAATCCATTTGTTGTACGTCCGAGCAAGAATGGCAGTGTTCTGCCAGCAGGCCATCTCTGCTTCAAGCTCCGCCGCTGGGATGCAGACCACCTCAGGGAAAGAGTCTGCGAGCCTCGCCACAACCGCCGGCGAGGGAGCAGACGAGACCCACTGAAACCCCTCCTCCGAAACCCTCTTCCCAGAACTCCGGCCACCTGCAGCCGAATCAGAGCCATGGGAGAAGAGAGGAAGCCGGACGGAACTCACAGTGAGCTGGAGAAGCCAAGAAGACGCAGATCGCCGGAGAATCAAGAACGACAACGTCGGATCACGAATCTTAAAGCACGGACATAAACCAGCGCCAGAGACCTTGAAAGCACGAATTTCAAAGCACGCAACCTGTTTGCTTTAGAAAGTCATTCGTTCCATGTTAACATTAAAAAGGGTGGAATATCCAATACCAATATAAACACCAATATAAACCATTATCATCAGGCCGAATTAAAGCATCATCAGGCCGAATTAAAGCGCTCAAAGGCGAAAATTTTGTATATCCATAAGCCTCCTGGTGCTATTGCATTGCCACATTGAAGAGAGCCAGCTTGGGAACTATATTTATTTTTTTATGAACAAATTAATAATAAAATAATTTTAATTTTATCCGTGCATGCATGCGATGGTTGGCAATGAGCATGCATCTTCATCAAAATTAACGGATTCAAGCTTCTCAAAAAAGGAAAAAAATTTACAGTGAAGGGGAGATTTGACAGCTGAAGTGGCCTGAATTGAATGCTATTCTGCCTGTGGTTGGATATGTCATCATCAATCCTTCCTTCTTCAAGAGCTTGATGATAGCAGCGCAATGGTTAGGTTGATTGCATCTGTTCCTGGGCATCATATATACGGGTCCCAACTCGAAAACTGGGGCCATATGAAATTGCGAGGGGTCCTTGAAGAGTGAAGATTCGACAAAGAACTTTGTAAATTCCCACCTGCTTGCTAGTTTTCATCCCTTGGTTCAGTGGATGAGAGATGGTTGGCTGAGTTAGCAGTGACCATGTCATCAGGCATTTTAGATGACAGATCACCTCTGGGTCGGTCCTGGAAAACTACTTATATATAATCTCGTCAACAGTGGAGGATGTTGGATGCTCCCTAGAGGGTTATGCAGCCGGTTCACAAATTAAAAAAATAATTAAAAAAATTGCAGAGAGGAGTTTCTGAAAAAATATTGGGCTGAATGGAAAGCGGACCATGAAGGCCGGTGTTGTTCAATGACTCGTATAAAAACATACATACACCATGGTTCTAGATTTTCAAGCACAGACAATCAGAGGGGGTGATTGAGGATGGGGGTGTTAGAGAAATTTCAGAGAGTATAAAGGTCATTACACAATGGGGTAAATTAGGTTTTTTTTTTTTTTTTTTAAGTTTGAGTGTAGAGAGCAATTTTTGTGGTGTATATAGAAATTCTCCAAATTTAGGTCAACGAAATTCAATCAAAATAATAAGTCAAGCTTGATTGATTCCGTATTCCAAGCTTAGCCTACTCATCTGATCTGTCGTCTCCTTTTAGATATAAATTAATTATAATTTTTACTCTCTTGCAATACATTCTCGGTCATCGCTAGAATTTTGTACTTCTCAGCCATCCTGATCTCAATGTTCCGCCGGTGAAAAAGTCGGCTACCATACTGTGGCTGAGTAAAGAGTAATTAGCTACCGCTCAGGCGGTGGCCTAGTGGTCAGGGCTCTCTCCACACTATCAAGAGATCTCAGGTTCGAGGAATGACGCTGTGACTGACTGAAACTCTGGTGTTGAAGGGGCTAAGGTCTGTCTAAAAACTTTCATGTTCTGACTGCTAGCACCTGAGTGGGGTCAGGTTGACCAACTCGCCTTCGGACGGAAAACGGCTGCGTAAATCTAGCGCCGTGCATGGAACATTTCCTGGTGGAAACGGGACCGCATGGGACCTAGCTACGGATCGGCTTAGCCCTTCTTCCCCTTTTTGTAACCAAAAAAAAAAAAGAGTAATTAGCTAGCTTTATAATTCTTTAAATATTGGTTGGAGAGAGACTTGTTCTTATTGCGGAATATCAAACATGGATCCCTTATATTCACATGACAAGCATGCAATTAGAAACAATATATAATAATTTATCCTTTTTTTTAAAAAGAAAAGGTCAAGCAATTTACGCGAAAGATTCATTAATAAAGACAGTGCAGAAGACCTCAATATGTCTCTTGTTGGAATAATTGCTCTTAGAAAACCTCGTTACCTAGGAGAATGATTACAGAAAAATCAAAATTATGTCTCATTAGTTAGGAAAATGATTACTGATATGGATGACAATGAAAATAGCTAAATTAAATAAATAAAAGATGTCCTGGGCGGTCCCCGGTTCTGGGCGGCCCCCAGTCTTGGGCGGCCCCCAATCCTGGGCGGCCCCCGATCCTGGGGGCCCCCGGTTCTGGGCGGCCCCAGGGCGGCCCCCGGCGGCCCCCGATCCTGGGCGGCCCCCGGTCCTGGGCGGCCCCCAGTCTTGGGCGGCCCCCAATCCTGGGCGGCCCCCGATCCTGGGCGGCCCCCGGTCCTGGGCGGCCCCCAATCCTGGACGGCCCCCGGGCGGCCCCCGGTTCTGGGCGGCCCCAGTCTTGGCGGCCCCCCCCTGGGCGGCCCCCGGTCTGGGCGGCCCCAGTCTTAGGCGGCCCCCGATCCTGGCGGCCCCCGGTCCTGGGCGGCCCCCAGTCTTGGGCGGCCCCCAATCCTGGGCGGCCCCCGATCCTGGGCGGCCCCCGGTCCTGGGCGGCCCCCAATCCTGGACGGCCCCCGGGCGGCCCCCGGTTCTGGGCGGCCCCCGGTCTGGGCGGCCCCGGGCGGGCGGCCCCAGTCTTGGGCGGCCCCCAGGTTCTGGGCGGCCCAGTCTGGCGGCCCCCGATCCTGGGGCGGGCGGGCGGCCCCCGGTTCTGGGCGGCCCCCAGTCTTGGGCGGCCCCCAATTCTGGGCGGCCCCCAATCCTGGGCGGCCTCCAGAGCTTAAGCGATCCCCCGGTTTAAGAACAACCCCCACGATAAAATGATTAAAAAGAAATAAACCGTCACATCCGGAACAGAAATCGAGAGATGCCAAAATCATCATGCCTTAATTGGTTCGCATAAGACAAACCCCCTAAAGGGGACATTGAACCTCTATTTTAGAGCCAGATCCCTTTTCCCTCACCCTGACGTCTCCACTACCTCTGACATTCCTTTGGGATAATCAAGATCATCATGAAAAGGATTCCTTCATGAGCAAGTTTCTTAATATCCTTATTAAGAATTATCACTGAATAACCACGTAGTGCAAGATGAACGCCTGCCCTACACGTGGACGTCCACGATAATTAAAAATAAAAAGTCAAAAGAAAAGAAGGATAAAGGGGGAACGAGGGGAGGGGGGGGGGATCATCTTCTTCTTCCAGAGAAAATGAAAAGAGAGATCTTAAGAAAAATCCAAACAAGAAAATCTGGTGATCCAGCATCAACAGATTGGCGCGCCAGGAAGGGGGCAAGCTTATCGTCGGAGCAGTGAGATACGCCTGTCCGACGGTTCCACAAAGATGAGCTCCAGATCTCTGGAAGAAGATCCTACTGATTGGTCTGGGGGGCATCCTTCGCCCCCCAATGATGATCTCGCACCTCTTGGCCCCTCTCAGACGGTGAAGTCGACTCCTCCGGCTTCTTCCTCACCGCTACCGCCTCCGGTTATTCCCCAGGACCAATTGCAAATTCTTACTCAGCAGGTCCAGACTCTCGTGGGGATGGTTCAGCGGTTGCAAGAACGACACTCTCAAGGGATTCCACAACAACTCGAGCGACCTCTATCGCCTAGGTCGGCTACTCCTGTTAGCCGACAGTCAGCTCGGGGGAGATCTCCTCCGACGAGGCCTCTCCGTTCTTATTCTCCAGGAAGGCGGCGGTCCCAGGGTCTCCGCGACGGTTCCCGCTCCTTATCCCATTCCCCCGACGGCCTGTCTACCGGTCGGCGACGGGGAAAGGAACCTTATGCGGGGCATCGTCGACAGCGCCATCGAACTCCTTCCAGTTCTCCTGAACCGGCTGAAGGAGGCGTGACCGACAGAATGGAAAGGCGCCTTGAAGAGCAAGACCGTCGGCTGGAAGAACTCAGTCAAAGAATCAATAACCAGCCAGGATCAGATTATGATGCCCGCCCTCCTCTTTCTCGGCGTATCATGGGAGAGCCCATTCCAAGGAGGTTTCGATTTCCTCAGCTTGATCCCTATGACGGCACCACTGATCCTTTAGATCATTTGGAAAGCTATAAAGCTATCATGCAGGTCCAGGGGGCAACAGACGCCCTCTTATGCATTGCCTTCCCGGCTACCCTCCGCAAGGCGGCTCGTGTCTGGTATTCTCGTCTGCCCTCACGAAGTATCGACTCTTTTCGGCAGTTAGAGAGGTCTTTTCTGGCTCACTTCGACGCCTGTCGGAAAATTCCTCGGGTGGCAGACAGCCTATTTTCAGTGCAACAGCAGGAAGAAGAATCCTTGAAGGATTTTGTAACTCGCTTCAAGGTGGCGGCCCTGGAGGTTTATCATCTTGAGGACGCTGTGGCTACTCTAGCTTTAAAGCGGGGGCTCCGACCCTCCCGTTTTACTTACTCTCTTGATAAAAAGCCTCCTTCTTCTTACGCCGATCTCCTGAGCCGCGCGCAGAAGTACATCCGCGCCGACGAAGCTGATTCATCCAGGAGAGGTGTGCAGGGGAGGGCTAGCAAAAGACCCGCTCGCCCGGAATTGGTCGGACCTCCCCTCAAGAAACCTGAGCTCTCGCACCGACCGACCGATCGCCGCAAGAATCAAGCTCCCAGGGAAGACCATCTTACACCCCTCTTGGCACCTCGAAGTCATATCCTTATGGAGATTGAGAACGAACCTTATTTGCGGCGTCCGCCCCCGTTGAAGA
Organism: Calamus simplicifolius; assembly: GCA_900491605.1. NCBI lineage: Eukaryota > Viridiplantae > Streptophyta > Magnoliopsida > Arecales > Arecaceae > Calamus > Calamus simplicifolius. The sequence goes on from UESW01004877.1 coordinate 435,811, forward strand.
AGGGCACTGCCCGCGATAGAAGTCGCTACTGCCGTTTCCATAGGGATTATGGCCATGATACTGAAGAATGTCGGAATTTAAAGCAGGCCATCGAAGAGCTGATTCAGAGGGGATATCTAGGGCAGTATGTGCAGAAGAAGGAAGTTCCTCCTGTGCCGGCCCTGATGGGGCCTCCTCCTGCTCAAGCTAGCATTGACAACGCCCCGACAGAGAAGTTGGTGGGTATGATCTCTTGCGGAAAGGCTTCATCTTCCAAAAGACCAAGGGGAGTAGAAGTATTAGATGATGTAATCCTTCCTGAGGGAAGTGTAGCAGGGGGTAATCTTGTAAAGGATGATAGCGTCGTCGTTTCAATGACAATCGCTAGGCATCCTGTAAAAAGAATCTTAATAGACAGCGGGAGCTCCGCTAATGTGCTTACTTATGATGCATTTCTTCGGATGAGTCTATCTCT